>CAEFZX010028530.1:0-43249 GCA_903066825.1 Alfaro cultratus
TTTTGACTTTTACTCAAGTAAAAATATTAATGTGGTACTTTTACTTTTACTAGAGTACATTTTTGTCTGTGTATTTGTACTTTTACTTAAGTACATTTTTTGAGTACTTTATACAACACTGATCAAGAGAATCACAGGAAAATGCTTTAAGTTTTCAGTTTTCCTTACTGGAGGAAGTCCAGTCAACGTGTTGGGTGAAGAACCCAACTGACCAGTGGTCGGCTTAGGGAAGTAAACCTGCTGCTGACAGGCGAGTGTTAAATACCACAGCAGCGTCCAGAGGTTGGATCTGTTTGTGTTTTTTCTGCAGAGTGGCGTTCAGGGACCGAGGGCTACATCCTCAGCAGCAGGAAGAACATCGCCCTGCGTAACGACTCCGCCCAGAGCCGCTGCGCCGTCCTGTACTCCAACGCCCCCACCTACTTCTGCGGCCAGACGCTCACCTTCAGGTACGTCACACACAAACACAACGTAGCGCTCCAGAGTGTTGCTCAACATTCATTCAGCAAGCAGTTTTTTGACGTCAACGTGCCAAAAACTGCTTGCTAACGATGACTACCATTGGTTCCAGCTGTCAACTTGTCAACTTAACATGCTAAATCTTAAATGTGCGTTGCGCTAATTGTCAACACTATGAGATAACAAGGTCAGGAAATAAAATTTAATTAAAAAAAGGAGTTACTAAGAGGGAATCAGGTCAGTTATGCTAGCTTGACTTTGACAATCTTAACATGCAGATGTGCTGCAGAATTCTGTGTTTCGGTTCTGTTAGAAAAAAGGCGACCAGGACACCAACTGACAGATCCTCTGTAGAGCAGATGTTTAAATTAGATCATTTTCCGCCGCTGTTAGATCTTAGCGTGTTTTTTGGTGTTGAATCCTGATACGCTAGGGGGGCTGTTGTCAGTCAGTTGCTATGGCAACAACTTTGTGTGAAGCTTATCCGACACAGAGTGAGAAAAAAACAACATAAATCATTTTGACTTGTTTAATGGTTTTTCTGCATTGAAGAACAAGGATTCATTTTGTTAATGAAAATGTTTTCACCCCTGCAGCGCAGCTGTGGATGGCATGCAAGAAGAATATTCTTTAGCTTTTCTAACCAGCCTGTTGGTGCTTACAGGATCTCTGCAGCTGGCCAGATTGATCGGCTGGATAGCCTGGGGGTTTGCATCGACACTCAGAGCGGAGACGAGTCGCTGCAGAGAGACCAAGCTGTCTGCATCTCCACCAACGGTTTGCTCTCTTCACATCCACCCTGCAAGAAAAAACTGCAGGGCTGCAACAGTTCTGGGTTTTCATTATGGTTTTACAGTGGATTTGCTAGCTATTATTAGTTAAACACTGTTTAGCAGAGGTGTTTGATATGGCATATTTTGATATTAATATACCAACTAAATATAGAGCCAGTATCGCCAATACTAATGCTTATTATGTAAGTATAATAAGTAGAAATATACTTATTAAATGTTATTGATGAGAGACATTTCAAAACTCAGCATTTTGTTATATTGTAGTTGACTTTGTCTCTGTTGTGGAATGTAACTACTACCATAAAAAGATAGTAATAACAGTAATAAAAATCATAATGGTGAATTGAATCTCTTCTCTAGCTAAATTCTTAAGTGTTTTGCAGGAAAAGTTTGAAAACCTAGCTTGAATATTACTTTAGGAAAATGTATGAACACAGATTTATAGAGAATTGGAGTCAGGAAATATTATTTACTTATTATAAAAGATTCATTGCTGGAAAATCTCCCAGCAGTTACAGATCATTCATGCTCCTCCCCTCCAGGCGCCGTTTTCGTCAACGGTAAAGAGATGACCAATCAGCTTCCGGCCATCACCGTGGGCTCGGCCGTGACCTTTGACATGGAGGTGGTCAATCTGCTGCCCGTCAGCAACAACAACCTGAGCGAGGGCGGCCATTTTAAGCTGCGAGTGACGATCGGCTCCGGGAACCGGGAGGTGGTGTTCGACTGGCTGGTGGACCAGGCGGTGGACTGCCTCTTCTTCGGCTGCTCCTTCGTCCACTCCGGCTGGAAAGTTCTCGTGTTTTAGGAAAATGAATCCTCCGATTCCCACCGCTACCTGCAACGCAACTTTCCGTCATCCAGCAAAGTTTTCAGGGGTAAAAAAAACTAAGGAATATTTGTCTTTTGATTATGACCATCATGACAATCAAACATGTTTGCTTAGGCCTGGATCTGCACGTTTCCTTCAAATGAAATTCAATAAAACTTTTCACTGTAGCAGCAGTTTAAGCACATTTCTAAACAAATACTTAAAATCAAAAGCAATGAAACCCTGTGACGGCTTTTAGTAATCTTACATTTTATTTGCTTTTTGTCTTAGCTGGTTAAAATTTGATTTAGAGAAAGAATGCATCTGAGAGCCTGTAAAGAGAAATTTAATTCATGTATTTCCTTTGAGGGATAATCTGACTCAGGAAAGGGGGAATTGTTGTGGGCCTAATAATCAGCCCTGAGGGATCCCATGATGAATTGGAGGAAAAAGTGTTTTTATTCTCCTTCAGTTCCATTTTACAGTTTATCCAGATGAGTCTGAACTCCTCCTGAGGTTTAAGTCCAAATTTAGCAACGTAATCAGTTTTATTTTTTTATTATAAATTTTTAATTTCAGATTTTTTTTTGGCATACAAAGTGGGGGAATAAAATTTTTTAAAAGTATCCATTTTATAATTAACTTTTACATTTTTTATGTTGACGTACTCAGCAGAAGAGTTCAGTTTACTTTCACAATTGTTTTGGTTCAAAGTAGGGGAAAAGTTACGTTTTTTTACTACCTTTTACTTTTTGTATTTATTAGTATATTAAAAGTGTACAAAAATTAAAATCACAAACCAGTTGTGCTGTTAGGCTTTTGTAATACTTAGATATGTTTTATTATAATTGAATTCATTCAAAAGGATTAATTAAAAAAAAAACTTCACCAGGTTGTAATTAACCACTCACGGTTGCTAGGCGACAGAATTTCGCAGCGTCTCAATTCCTGTGTTCGTGGTGAACGAAGGACGCAACTCAAGACTTGAACAAGTCGGATGCTCTGCGCTTCCTCCTTTCGTTTAAATCACAGAACCGCCTTAAAAAGTTGATCAATAGAGGAAAACAGCTGATTTATTACAGATTTATGTGGAGCAGAAATCTAGAATTTCATTGTTTGTACATGAAAAAATGCTGATTTATCGGAGTCTGTCCCGATGACTTTGCAGCAATGATTTTTCTGTTCTTATTTTATTCCAGATCCTTCTGGGTTGTTGTTGTTTACAGGTTTTGTTGAGACTTTTTAAAAGTTGATTAATCTATGCAATTAGTTTTGCCACAGAAGCAGCTTCACAGCTTGTGGGATGATTTTTAAAATAATTTTGCTCAATGTGAATGTCGCACACACTCTTTGCCACCTAAAAGCAGCAGTTGCATGTTTTACTAAATTAAATTTTGCTTCTAAAGCATCTTGAATGCCAGAATAATGTGCTTTGAGAAAATGTTTTCTATTTATCTAGGAGTGAAACTTTCATGTGTTCATTTCAGACTGTGGAGCTTGTTCACCTGAAGCTGATTTTTGAGCCAAAAACCTTAACGTTAAAATGTCTTTTGCCTTTTTATCCCTCTATAGAGTTGGAGAAAAATGCCAAAGCATCAAATATCCATGAATTATGACTTTTGTGACAATCTGACAGTATTCACACCACCGGGTTCATATTCACTCCCATCTGATCTTTTTCTGTGAATTTCTTAAACCTCTTTCTCAATCTGTAGGTCAAAGAAAAAAGTTTGTGTTTATGTGTACTTAAACTCACATGTAGCAGTTTAAATGAGGATCCTGCACATGTCTGGGACTGAACCATAGGAAGGCTTCAATGCAACAAACAAACTTTTCCAGTTGCCTAAAATCCTAATTTATCTGTGGATGTTTTCTTTATCCTCGCTGAGGACAACCGGAGCCGGAAACGGGTTCAGTTGATGGTACAGATGTCCTGAAATCAACCAACAGAACCTCAGAAATGAAAAATACAAAACCTCCCTCTGTACTGGAGGAAGGTGAAATGGTGACACCTCGTGGTCAAACTGTGCATTGCATCCTGTTCACACTTTGGATCAATAAAGTCTTCCTCTGGAAGAAAAAAAAAAACTTTCTGCTGTTCATTTTGCGCTACTTGAAAATACATTTCTGATTTCATGCAAATACGGAATTTACATCTTAATCAAATAAAAACAAAAACTACATTTTAACTTCAATTAGTTTGCTAGCGAATTTAGTTTCTGAATGGAAAGCTTTAGGTTCGATAGTGTAAACAGAAAGAAAACACAATATTCATAGAAAGTTCAGTGGAAGGAGAAAGTTGCTTGGCAGAACACATTTTGTGGATTGAACAGTTGAGTGAATTAAAAACTTTTAAATGCTTTATTTAAGTTGTGCCAATATTTTCTTGAAAGCTTCACTAATAAATTGATGTTTCCTTACAAAATTTTTTTTTTTAAAAATCAAAAGGAGAAAATATTTAACTTTGCAACGTCTTGTCAATTCTTACCTCCCCCTGGTGGAAAAGTAGAAGAACTACAACTCAGAGAAATTCAGGGATTTAAACAGAAAAAGATTAAAACCCAAACAGACGAAGCTCTTCACATTATTACTTTATTAGAAAACCATTTTGACTCAGTTTATATCGTCAAGCTGGTTCTTTACAGCATTATTTAAGACCAGTCTTATTTTTCTTTTCTTAATATTAATATTATTATTATTAGACATGGCTCCTCCCATCTTGTGCAAAATGCTGCTGGTGTTGTGAAGAAATAAAAAGATCCAGTCAAAAACCAAACAAACGGACTCATCAGCTGTACCGGGGAGCCGGTTCTGTTCGGATGGAGCAGGTAAAGTAAGGCAGCGTTAAAGTCCGGACTGCGCTCATCCTGGAGACTCTGGATGCAAAACAAGACAAAACAAAACAAAAAAAGAAGCAGCAAAACGGGAAATGAGACGTGACTGAATCTCCTTTGGTCCGGAAACTAAATTCTGCTCCATGTTCACAAACTAATTTAAAGAAAAGCAAAAGCTAATTGGTTTGACCTACAGCTTTATGTACAAACATCCAGAAAAAGAAAGAGCACCTTGTTTTAGCCACAGACTGTAGGAAACTGCAGGTTAACGGCTTCAAACTACAGACCAGAGGCTGCTTCAGTCGCTAAAATGGTCCTAAGAAAATTGGAAATCTGAGTGCTGGCAGTAGGTGGCGCTGTGAGACAGTCGAGAGGTCGCTTCTGAGGAATAAAATACATTTAGCACCAAAGTACATTTAGTGATGAAAGCAGGAATCGTTTCAGCATATCCAGGATCAGTTTCTTTATCTGCAGAGTCAGAACCTCTGGAATGATTTTTAAACCGGATAAATACTGAGACCCAGAGAAAACGTGACGAGTTTAAAACGCGTCTGGAATAGAAAAATTAAAAGATTACTGTATGATCCCTTAACTGATGACTGAAAACATAAATATCAAAGCATTTGAAGTCTGTAAAAAAGCCGCTGGAAGATTCAAGTTTGGTTGAAGAAGCACAGATTCAGGCTGAAGTTGTTGTATTTCCCTCCCTGAAAAGTCGTAGCACCTTTGAATCTCCGAGGTAAAAAACCCTAAAAACATCAAAACCAAAATCCTGAAGATCTGGAGCTTCCGGTCTCATTGACGCTTTGGGTCTTACTTCCTGTTTTTACGCATTCGGGCCTTTGATTGTCCATTTCAGGGTTCTGCTGCTTCACATTTGGTTTTCCTCCTCGTCCTCTTACTGCTGCCCGTTTCGGCTCTCCTGGCTGCAGGGCTTAAACTCGGCCGTGTCTGGATCAGGATCCGGCTCCGGCTGGGACTCCGTGGCCGTCTCCCAGTCCTCCTCTTCCTCTTCGTCTTCCTCCTCCTGGCCTTTGTCTCTCTTTGTCTTCTGGCTCTGGAGGAGGCGGAGCCTGGCCATGGCCCGGTCGATGGTCAGAGTGCTGATCAGGTTGTAGTCGTGCATGCTGATCAGGTGCAGCAGGAAGTTGCGGCACAGGCTGTGCTCTACGATGGCGGCGGCGTTGTGCTCGGCGAACACCAGGCAGGCCTCGTTCATCTGGTTGTCGGCGATAAAACTGCAAGGAAAACAAACGGAAAGAATTCATTTACGTCGGAAGGATGGTTCTGGATGTAGGGATGGATATAAGTCCAGTTTGTGACGCCAATTAATCACAGAGCCGTCAGACTAGACGGGCAATTCAGACCATCTGAATGACCAACTAGTCTAACAGTCATGTTCTAGTGGAATTAAAAGAAAATACAGTCAGTATTATCTTATTAAACATCATTAAATAGAATTTCTCAAGACAACAATGAATCAAATTCTTACCATAAATGTTTCATGATAAATGCCTACCTCTAATTTACAACGGAGGATCGTCTTACAACCTCACTTAGTTACACCAGGAGGAAACTGTCCAACCTTTAATAAAGTGAGACAGAACCGGGTCTGCTGCAGAACAGAACCGAGTACACACCCGTTCTTCATGACGTGAAGGTTCCACAGCTTCATGATCTCCTTCTCGCCCTCGTTGACGTCGGTGAATTCCTCGATTTGCTGCAGGGAAGAGTAAACCAGTCAGACGGCCTGTGGGTTCAGATCAGGTTCGGGGAACTTTTTCCTTTTAATTCCTATGAAAACGGTCGAAATTTGTTCTGACTGATTAAATTTCATCAGAGTTGAAATGAAAAACAAAATCAACTTCGGATTGGTCAGACACGTCTCTGGGACGAACCAAATCAAGAAAATAAACGTTTAGCTCCAGTTTCTGGGGTTAAAATACATAAACCACCCACTTTGGGCCACATATGAACCGGCTGTAACCCCAGGACTCCACCGGAAGCAGGACTTTATAACGAACACCCTGATTTCACATTTCTAAATTCTTTCAACCACTTCCCCTCTGATTCTTCATGGCTTTATTTAAAGAGAGAAGCAGTCTGTCTACAGTCTCCCTGAGTTTCCGGCACATCGCGGGAGAAACCGGTGGAATCCGGGGGTTTAATCAGACGCTAACAGACCAGCAGCAGAAACGTCCACGCTTTCTTCACACTTTCTGGCGTGATTCTTGTCACGCCAATCTGGAAACGTTAGAACACAGTCAACAGAAACCAAACTGTTCACAGCAGAAAGTCACGTACAGGTCACCGTTTTGTTTTCTGACTTCCTTGGCTAACAGCAGAAGAATTAGAAATGGTTAAATGAATCTGATGAAACGGAAACATTCTCAGGAGAACATCTGGTTAGAGTTTATTTTGAACCATAATACATGAAACGTTGATCAATTTATTTGATCTGTATCAATGATTTTGCTGATGTCCCTCAAAATGTAATGTTTGTTTCTAGTTTTCTCAATTTTGATTTTATGGCGTTTATAACTTTGTGTTTTTATGATGCAAAGCCTCGTTGTAGAAATATGCTACACAAATAAACTTTATTGATTGATAATAACTAGAAACAAGGTCATAATTTCATGACTGTTTTTCTGACAGAAGTCTTCGGTCTGGTGTTTGATCTCCTGTGGAATCAGCCCTTTATTGGAAAGACAATTACAGAGACTTCATCATTCATTTTGGATATTTAAACTGTTTTCCAGTTCCAGTGTTAAATGTTTATTAGAAATCAAAGTGTATTGATCTCTGAAAGGCTTTGCTAGCGTAACTCAAAACAACATTATTACTGTTCGTTGTAAAACTCGTTACAGTGACCGGCCTAGAAGAACCTTTGGTATAAAATCAGCTTTTATTTATTAAGTTAAATAAAAGCTGATCTGGGTGAAGCAAAGTTGACTTTTCAGTAAAAGTCTCTAGATAAACTTTTATGTACCTGTTATAAAAGCTTGGTCATAAAAAGGCGAATGCTTTGTGTTGTGCTTAACTTTTAACAAGATTATTTCTGTAATAATTTTACCCTGATTATTATTATTATTTTTTTAAAGTCTCCCTCTTCGTCTGCTGAACGGGTCAACTTTGCGTCATTCTTGAACAGCCTTTGCTGTGGCTTCCGCTGGTTTCACCCGTTCAGCAGTCGCAGAGCGGTACCAGCTGCAGGGCGCGACCCACCTTGGCGGTTTTCTCGCGCAGCCAGTCGGGGTCCCGCTCGTCCTCGCTGTCCACCTCCATCTCCTGCGCCCTCATCGGCAGGCAGCTGTCGCTGTGGAAGTACAGCCGGTTGTGTCCGCTGATGTACGTCCGCTGGTGCTGCTCCCGGTCGCCGTCCTCCGGCTCCAGGAACTCAGACAGACTCGGCTTCGTCCGTTTGGGTCTGTGGGACGGAGTCGGCGGGTGAACGGTGAACCCGGCAGGACGTAGGTGAACAGGAAGTGAGGGGCGGGGTTTACCTGCAGACCAGGACGTGTGTGACCACGGTCCTCTTGACGGGGCCGTTCCTGCTGAAGGCGAAGCCGGGCTGGTGGTGGACGTCCTGAGGGTTTCCTGCGTACGAACCGTCGTAGCAGTCGTTGATGGAAACCTCGATCTTCGCTCCTTTGGGATGAGGCTGGAAGAACCGCAGGAACAGCGGATTCAGAAAACGCCAGCCGAGGCGGTTTACTGTGATCCGGATCAGGTTTTTTATCTCTGGGACATTCGGTCTCACCACGTAGTTGAAGATGAAGCGTGAGTGCGACAGCTTGAGGTGCTTCAGCAGACTGTACAGCTTCCTGCAGTTCAGCGTACACCAGGGGCAGTGCAGGTCGTCTCTGGCCTCCGTCTGCTGCCGCGTGTTGTTGTTGTACTGGAACTACAGAAGAAGAACATCATCAGGTTGGAGCGAGGTTCAAGAGTCGCCATCAGGTGCAGATCCAGGTGAGCCTCTAGCCCAGTATATCAAACTGATGTTGTGGAATATTTTTCAGTTTGTGTGAGTTGCAGAACTTTTATTGTTTTTGGAAGACTATAATGATACATCGCATGCCACCGCCACGCAGATGTGTCTGCTCTGCTACGGCTGTGCTGAGTGCGATGCGACAGTGAGCAGCGACAGTGAGCAGCGCTGCGCCGCGCGCTGACTAACCGCATTTTAACTCCCAAAATAAAATGACTGTTATTCATGAGCAGTTTGATTCTTCAGAACGGCTCTTTAGCTTGCTTATAATGCTCTGCAAACACATCAACAGCTATTAATATGTTTATTTAATTTAAAATGATTTAATCAGTGAATAAATGTAATGGATTAATACAATTGGATGAATGATTTTTGTATTTAATGGTGAAGAAGAGAAAGCAACTCAAGTTTATTTTTGTTTTCTTATGCTTCTAAATTACAAATAGACCTAAAATGTCTTCAATGACATTGATGACCCTTTAAACTTGTAGTAAAGAATTACTTATTTTTTGATTTCCGTGTGTTTTGAAGAATTGGGTGCACTGACTTATTGGAGCAGATTTCCTTAAGTTTGGGAGATCAGTGATACTTTCATGTGAAGCTGATCTTCTCTACCTCAGGAAAGGTCTACAAATCAGCCTCTGTCCTCTTCTGCACTGCAGCCAGACAGGTTTGACTGACACTCTGACCCACCAGGTCATCTCTGCACCTTCGCAGTTAATAATAGTCAACCCACTGTTGCCAACTGTGCGACTTTCTTGCTGTATTTAACAATATTTTAGAAAGAAAAAAAATCAGTATCGGCCAAAATCGGAATCAGCAGGTCAGGCTTTTTAAAGATTGGTAACCAGCGATTGGCCAGAAAACTGCAATCTGTCCCTAGAAAATATTAGATGTTGTGTTTTTGTGGGGGAAATTCAGATTAAATGATCCGTGAGTGTTTGCTGTTAAACAGTTAAGTTGTCCTCAGCCTGAGAAACTTTGGGAAACTGATCTCACCTGATACAAGATGCGTAGCTTCTGTCGAGGCTCCGCTGAGATCTGCTCCCTCCTGGTCTGCATGTCGGCATGTGTGGATTCTTTAATAGCTGGAGGTCAGAGGACAGACAGCGTCACCCTGCAGCCGGGTCACCGTCAGACGGACGGATCAGAGCTGAGACTCAGCGTCTGGATCCTCACCCTGGGTGTGCGTGGCTCTCTGCGTGCTCGGCCGGGTGTCCTGGTTGGTATCGGAGTTGCGGGTGGCCAGAGGCTTGGCAACGGGCGCCGTGGAGCAATCGGACGGGTCGGTGGTCCAACGTAGGGTGAACTGCAGGGTCGGACCCTGAGAGAAACTCTCAAACGGAGGCAAACGCTGGAGAGACATAGAGTGTTGACACTACTTACTACTTGTCGTTTCTGTGCAATTAAAAAGGCCAAATATCACATTTTAGAGCCAGAAACCAGAAAAAATATGAAACATAAATGATTTCTTTTTCTGGTGGAAATCAAACCCTGAGTTGAAAAAGTATATCTGAGAACGGACGTGTTGGAGTCAGGTTTTCGGATTTTTACTGTAGCTTAGCTTTTGTTTGTCTAATTCAGTTAGTTTTAGTTCATTTTTAGAGTGTATTTGTAGTTTTTATTAGTTCAATATTGTTTTATTTTGTTTTTATTACTTATAGTAGCAGTTTTAATTTTAACTTTGGTTAATTCAAAAAGGTTAACATATTGTGATTATGTTTACATCAATTAAATAATTATTACTCAACACAAGATACTATTTTCAACAATTAAAATATGTGTATAAAAATATATTCATAAACATAAAATTGAAGGATATTATATATATAATTTCAGCATGTTTTAATTTTATAGACACATGATATAGTTCTAATTCTAGTTTTTCCGCCATCAATTACCATTTTTATTTATTTCAGCAAACAAAAACCCAAAGCTAAGAAAGAGGTACAGCTCAAGCAGGGAGTCAACAGCCAGAGCACTGAGCCGACTGTAGATGTTGTTTGTGAGCATAAAGTTGCTGTCTGGTTCCAAGTCAGCATTATGTCTTCCCTTCCATGCAGCGCATGTAGCATTAGCTTTAAGAGACTTTTCAGGGCCAGACGGCATGTTGTGAGAAAACTAACTGAAGGGTGTCCTAATAAAAGTTTTGACAACTACATTAATGTGTAAAAAAGTGAGACTTGCACAACTGTTGGTGAAAATTGGAGTCTTTGGGCAGCAGGAATAAACATTTTCCGATTGCTGCCAGAAATGTGATTGTCTTGATTTCCTGGTTCAATAAATTGACACAGAGGACTCAATCAAAACAGCTTCTAATCCCTCTGTAGAGTGGCGGTTTTCTAAGTCTCCACGCCACAACTGAGTCTCTTTTAAATGTTACTGTGAAAAATATAGTTTTAATACGATACTGCATCACATTGGAGCTAATCTCTGGGACTTGTGCACATGTCCTACCTTCCCATCCAAGATGGTCTCCCAGGTTGCTCTCTTCTTCCCGACGGGACACTCCTCCATCTCCTGCATGGAGACCTCGTACTCCCCGTCCAGCAGCTGCAGACGCCTGCACACAAGCATCAACTCTCACTTCTGGTTTCTGCGTCACCAAACCGCAACGCGGCTTTTTCTGCTCCAGAAGGTGAGGCTTTGTGCGAGTCGGAAGCTGCGCGCGAGTTTTCACCTGTTTTTATCGAAGACCGTCATCTGAGCCACAAACGTGGTTTCTCCCTCCTCCCTGAGAGACGAGCTCCTCCTCTTCCTGTTGACGGATTCGTCTGAAAAATCTCAACCAGAAACAAGGCGAACGTCTTCATCACTTCAAAAGGTGGCGACATAAAAAATGTAAAAAAAAATAAAACATCTCAGAGGTTTCACACGCTCTCGCAATCATTTCTGAATTCAAAATAAAAAGCCAAATCAATCTAGAATAGAGGTCTGCAACTTTTGCAGCTTCGAGACATTTTTACTGTCAGGTCAGCCAAATAAAACTCATTTAAATATTACACTTATAATTTTTTATAAATATCTACCACGGGACATTTGTCATTTTTAAAGATCCACCACTTTATTTCTATTTTTAGGATTTCAAATAAAGATCAAATTTAGCAAGAAGAGGATGATCCTTTTTTCTCTGGGATGGAATTGGCATAAGTTTTAGAGATAATAGTTAATAGAAGTATTTCATCTTTTAACACAGCAAAATCCAATTATTACCAGTAGCAGGAGTTTGAAACAATTGTGCAAATAACACACACACAAACTAGTAATAACTTTTTCATTTTTAGCCAAAGTTACTAAGAGCCACTTGTTGCAGATCAATGATCTAGAAGGATCTCGCTGTAGCTGCTGAAAACATACAATAAACTGGATTATTTAAAAAACCAACAATACTGTATAAAAACACCCAAATCTGAAGACGTGTCTCGTTTTCCCTCTGACTACCTCCTCTGTGGTGGTTCTCTCCGTTGCTCAACCCGTGGATCTGGCCTCTGGAGCAGCCGGGCCTCGACACTCTGAAGAGCAGAGAGTAGGACTTGACCATGTGCGAGTTACTGGGTTCAAACTCGCTGCTGGGAACCAGTAAGGTGGGGAAGGAGCCCAGTTTGACCTGGACTCCAGCACTGGTGTCTGGATTCAGAGGGACCTGCTTCTTCCCTGCTGGGACCTGCTTCACCGGACAGCTGACATCCTGGAAAGCAGAGAGGAAACCTCAGCTCCACCTGGAAGCATCAACTCCATTCATATCCACTACTGGACGTCATGTGACTTCGGAAAAATTACAAAATCACACAAAGAATCTGAAAAAGAGACACAATGTTTTACTATTGTCAACACTGTTACAGCTGGAAAACATCCAAAGGCATCGATTTTAAATACTGAGAAAGTTGGAAGTAGGCGAGCTATGCTAGCTTGACTTTGACAAACTTAACATGTAGACGTGCTGCAGAATTTGGTGTTTCTCAGTTCAGTTAACATTAAAATATAACCAACTCTGACAGATCATCAGTGGACGAGGTGCTGAAATTAGCGAATCAACCACCTCTAATGTTCATGTGACTTATTAATAATCGCAAAATAAACGTCAAGCCTGAAAACTTTAAACTGTAATGAATGTTCTGTTACTTTGTGTGGGAAACATTTGCATGTTTTATTGGTGTTGATGTTCCTGATACACTTGGACGTAATCGCTGCTCTGTCGGCTAGCGGAGCTGTTCTCAGCCGGTTGCCATGGCAACAGGTCTGCGTGTAGAGTAACGCCGACACAAAAAGCGACAAGAAAGCAGGATACGACTGGTTTTAAGTTGTTCACCTGTTGTTGTTTTTAAATTAACAATATAAAAGAGAAATTTGCTTAATCCTTTCTTGCACCTTGACAGAAACCAAAAACAGTTTATAGATTAATTTCCACACATGTTTTGTGCTTTTCTCACCTTTAACTTGAGCCATGTTTTACAGAAATTGGATAAGAAATAAAGGCGATGCGGCCATTTTATGTGAGATTCCTGCTGGAACAGTCTGGTTTTGTCAAAATGACTCGACGTATAACAATGGCGCCTGCAGGAAAATGTCGCTACCTATACCAGCCAATAGTAGCTGTCTAATCCAGTAATATATAATCAATGATCATCCTGCTCCTCAACACACACCTTCCTCTTCTTGTGGCAGACTTTGACCAGCAGGACCTCCAGAGAAACCGAGCTCTGCTCATTCTCGCTGTCCTGAGACGATTTACCTGAACAAAAAACAAGACAAGCAAACAAAACAATGAAGCAAACAGGAAGTCAGAGCAGGAAATGAGCCACTGAAAGACACCAGAGAGCAAAAAAAAACTCACCAGCTGCATGGAAGAAACCAGTAAAGGTGAACTGCAGATTGGAGGCCAAACTGCAGGAAGAGAAAAGTGGAATAAGACGAGTTCTTATGGAGCTAAATTAGTCTCAAAAACCTTCACAAAGCGCACAAGATATGTAAATGAACATAATTCACAAGTATGTTACATAATACAGCATAAATTTACAGTTCCAAACTGCACAAGTAGAAATAAATAACGAATTAAAAATGCCAGCTGTGGAATTAGGAGATTTTTCTCCTTTTTTTCCTTTGGTGAATGCTGTTAATGTTTTCCTTTTCTAAATGCACTTTAACTTGCTGTGTGTGCACACCGTCCTCTGATGGAGGCTAAACTGCTGCCACAAAGTGGCGCTGCTGCTCTCGTTAGTTTATAGGGAATTTTTTTTTCCAGAAAAAGAAAAACCTTCCCATTTAACTTTGTATATTTCAGCTGTGCAGCTTAGAATCCAATAACTTTAATGTGAATGTCTTCAGAAGAATGGTTTTGTCTGCACTTCCAATAAATCTGGTTAATACTCAGATATCAAAGCTTTTCTTCTTCCTTGAACGCAGCATTATAATTCTAAATATCAGAAATCCCAGCTTTTAACTAGCCTTGAACGCATCATTTGTTTGTGAATCCCTTGCTGTAAGAGTCTTAAAAGTCAAAACATTCAAGCTCATTCATGCAAATTTGAGAAACTGTTTACACACATGTGAATGCTGATGTACATTTCTATTCATTCTGGTTTACACATTTCTAAATTATGTTGCAGACTTACAAATCTTGCTGTACACTTTGTGAATCTTTTTGAGACCAATTTAGCTCCGTAGTTCTCTCTGTTATCTGGAGGTTTCTGTGAAATTAGAAGCATTTACCTGAGGGTCTCCTGCTCTCCTCTCATCTTTTCCACTTTGAACAACAGATTGTCTACCTTGGAGGTTTTCCTGTAAAAACAGAAGAATGTATTCATTTAAATTTAGTTCACAAACAATCTTAACACCCTGAACGTAGCTTTTCTTTTCTGAAAGAGCAAAACGGCATCATAACATAAACATTTACTTAATCCATTGTCATCAAGACCTTTTTCACATGTCATAATGGGGAAGACAGAAAAACAACAACAACATAAAACATTAAAAATATACAAAGTTTGAGCACTTTGACAAATGAATGTTATATTAACAATTTATGTCTTTTTAAACTGACTTTTCTTTCAGATGTTTACTAATTAACTGGTTCAGCTGGTTCCCAGTATGATGCATTTACAGTTATTTACGTATTTTGTGCAAATCGTTTCGTCTCAGTTCTGGGTTCAAAGCTGGAGCTTAATAAAAGAGGAGGAAGCATGTATTTTACATTTTTAATAATTTATTATAATAACCTGTTGAAGATTATTGAGAAACGACACCTCTGTTAATAAATATAATTGATTTATTCAATGCTAATCTGTTGCATTTCTGTATTTTTAATAAAATAAAACCAGCTTCCTGTTTTCAAAGGAAGATTTTCACCTTTAAAACTTCTAAAATGTCTGACTTAACATTTAAAAAAGGTGAAGGTCAATAAAACATTGAGCTGTGCTTCTTATTTATTTAGTTCATTCAATATTGACTCAACGTTTTCACAGCCTTTTCTGTGTAAATACTGACGTCATAGTGCTGAATATGTAATGTGTTAAAATCACGTAAAGTTATGACTTGTTTTTTAGTTCTGATGTTTGATCCTAAAATGTTTCCTTCATTTTGTCGGTTTCAATCTGCTGCTTTAAAATCAGCAGAGCGTCTGGCTCAAATAATCTCCATGTTTGATTTATTATCGGTTTTCAGCCGTCGGTAAAGACTCCCGTAGTCTCACATAAAACTTTAACCTGAGCAGAAACTCCAGTAAGAAGCCAGAGTAACTGGAAACAGCTGCAGAGACTCAGCACATCGCTGTGCAACAGAAACGGCTTCTCCAGGATGAAAACTGGACACCAACAAAAACACTGGTCCATCAAACTTATCCTCCATTATGGTAACTTTACTCAACAGAATGAAAATATGTTAGAAAATTACTAATGTCAATCGATATTGATGCAGACATATTATCCCGCATAACAAATGTTTTCAGTTAGAGATGCACAATGTATCAGCATCAGCTGAACTAAGTAATGTTTTAAAAGGGGAGGCATCAGGTAATACTGACTTTTATGAGCTTTACGTTGCATTTCATTTTACCAAAAAAATCCAACTCAGATTAAAAATCTCTAACAAGCAAATCCTGGGTGAGACTGGCAGCGGCACACAGAGATTACAGAACATTCAGAGCAAATGTAAAACCTTTTAAACCTGTTATGAATCTTACTGACGAACAGTTTCAAACAGACAAACACATTTAAGAGAAACATGCATGTATAAAATGCCACCACAGTCCACTAAAGACATCAACGCTTGCTAGCCTCAAGAGATAAGATCTGATCCTGAAATAAAATCCCAAATTTAATCTAAGCTTCTTCACCAGATGTTGAAAACAGGAAGTGAAAGACAGAATCAATTAAAAATCCTAAATATTTAAATTGTTACACTTTTCAGGATGTAGTAATGACAGGAAGATCCTGACTTTCAAATCTCCAATTGGAAAACATAATAAATAACCTTCAATTTATATGCATTTAAAACAAGCTTAAGATGATAAAGATCTGTCTGTAAAACTTTAAAAGCTGACTGTAATTGATGATTAAAAGCAGTGTTAGGTGAGAGACCAGAACTATAAAAAACTATGATCAGAATAAAAATACAATTTTGCACAAGGCACTATCCTGCATCGAAACACCTGAATCTCATAATTAAGAAACTGAAGGTAAGCTGTGTAATCTGTCTCAGTGTTTCTTCAGGAAATAAATGTTAGTTTTTTTATTTTTTTAAATGAATGAACTCCAGAAGTTTTCAGTGCGTTAAAGAACAATTTGTGCTGTGAAGTGATATCTAGCTGAATATTTTAACAGCTTCTGCTCACCGCAGCAAACCGAGGAGTTTCAGATCACTAACACTTCACCCTCTAACATCACCAAAAGAATAAAAATAAAAAAACTTCACTAAGCCACGTTTTACACCAACTAAGATCACTTTTCACCCAGAAGCTCTGCACCTCGACAACCCAGCGCCGCAACACCTGTAACCAAACAGCCTTTCACTGAAGGAAACCACAAACTACAAACTACACACGTATCAACACGATCTTCATGCAAAGCAGCCCCAACTGAAAAACACTCCTTCTCCTAACTGATCTTACCGGCCCCCATCCACCTCCAGCAGCCGCCATGTCGGTCTACTGTCACCCGAAATAACAGTTGACCTATTTTAAAAAAAAACATCTGCAAACGTCTTACCTTCTGGTGTTACTCCTGGAGTTTCTGTGGGACATATAAGTGAGCGTCCTGTGCAGGAATATCGGCTAAAAGGTAACAAGCAGAGAAAAACGTGTTGTTAATAATCCTCTTCTCCAAGACTCCAGGTAATGAAGCTTGTAAGGAAAGGCAGAACTCACAGCTATCAAGTTTCTAGTGCGGAGGAACCTGTAGATTTGTGTCGGCTCTGCAAACAAACATGTTAGCGACACATTATAAGTCATTTAGGTTGGAAAAGTCTGCAGGAAACTTGATGTGATCATTAAAAGTTTCAAAACGACTTTTAACAAACAGACTTTTTGCAGCTTTCACCAACTGAAGTATAAGACTTTTTAAGACCTTTATGAATGAAATTCAAGACCTGTATCACGACAGAAATGCACAAAAGTAAATCGTATATTTTATATAACAGTGACAAACATTTTTATCCATAATGCACAGAGCGAAGATGAACTTCGTCCAACCAACTGGCAATAATTTAAACTTACTAACGATAGATGCAAAAAGACTAACTAGCAAAAGTTTATTAGCAGCTAGTTAGCGTTAGCCTCAATAGCCTCGAGTCACAGAACGTCATGTGACTCAAACTTTAGCCTGACAGCAAGACTCATGAGAATATTAAACTATATAAAATATACAAGCTTGAATAGACAAAATGGAAGACCAGTGTTTATATTTAAGGCCAACTTCCATTTTTTAAATAAATGTAAGACATTTTAATGTCTTACATTTAGATGCATGAATTTAGGAGCCGTTTTAAGGATGCACTGACACTCTGGATCAGCTCTGCTAAGATGAAGACATTTGAATTTTTAACACCATTTTATTTATCAACCTTTATTCAACCAGAAAAAGATTCACTGAGATCAAACATGAACGTTGTGTCCATCACAAGCAATGAAGACATAAAACCTAAAAGATGATGAATTAATTCTAAATCGATCCAATAAAAATGCTCCTGATTTATTAAACAGATATAAACATGTCTAAGGTTCATTACAAACAGACCTGAAGAATGCATCTCAAAAACAAAGATGAGAGATTCCCGGGTGTTTCTGGGAACTGCCTTGTAGATGAAGACGGTCGTCCAAACGGAGATTAGAAATTATTCTAATCTCCATTTGGATGATGAGTGAGACTTCAAAGCAGTAGAGGAATGCAAATAAAGCAGATCAGTATTGTCGAATGGATGACGCAAATAAACTGGAAGCTGCGCCGTTGACGAAGAATTCAGACACATTTCAGCAGAAACCAAACAACCCATCGAACTGCAACTCAGCAGCTCAACGCTTTCTAGGAATCTGGATTACACTGGATGAGCTCAAGCTCCAGATCTGAAGCACTCAACCTGTTAGTACCAAGCTTTTAAAAAAAATAATTAAAACTCCAGTTTCCTGCCTTTTTAAATCACCTTAGATCACATAAAACTTGACTACAGAAACTAGTCAAACTGGATTATTATTATTAGTTTTGGTGTCTGAAACCCACAGAATTATTTTATGCAGAATATTCCAAGTCTAAGGTGGTTCAAGTGTAAAATAAGACAGTAAAAGTGAGCTTTTTAAAAATCTTCACAAACAGTATAAAGTATAATAATTTGGGTGTAAGATTTTTAAAAAGTCTCATCTTGTTAGAATAACATTATTTTGTGTTTTTATACATAAAGTTAAGATTCACAGATCAAAACCAGTCATTTCATTCAGGTTGGACCAGTCTGGGTGAGACTGTTCTTCAGTTTGGGTCCTGTCTAGATTGGAATAGTTACACAAAACTCATTCAAATACCAAATGTTTTGTTTTTACAAATATAACAACATTTTCACAGATCTTGATGATTAAACGGTTATCCAGTTTCCAATTTGGATTCCAACTAGTTGCCTAAGCAGAAAATAAAAACACTGTTTATCTCTTTTCACAAACCAAAACATTTTATGATTTTAAAACATTCTTAGTTTACTTTTGACCAGTCTAGGGGATTTGATTTAGCCTGAAACACTTTTGTGTCTTCTCCATTATGATACCTGTGTTTTAATGACCTAAACTGTGAAATACCCTTTGATTTGGAACAGATGCTTACTTAAGTCATTTATTAACGATTAATAAGATTTAGTGGTGGAGGGTTGACATTAGCTGCTCCCCTCATCTTTACAACTGCATGGCCAGAGTGACACTTCCTGTATTTCTAAAATAGGCCCTCAGATGTGCATCTTTACACATGCAGCTCGGTGACAGTTGGGACTCACTCTCGAAGGCCTGCAGGAACAACTCGTGGTCGGCCTGAATCAGCTGCATGTTGGGCTTCTTGGCTGCGGCGGAGGGCGGCTGGTACAACCCGTTGGTTTTTCCTCCAGAACCGAAACCCACATGGTGGTGGCCTCCACCTGAGGAGCTCTGCTTGTGCGGAGCCATGGAGGTCAGAGGCTGGGGGAGGAATGGAGCTGGCTCCCCCACCTGAAGTGGTGTAGTGGCAAAGAAATAAATAAAAAAGAAGAAATTCAGCTGATCTTCCTTCCTTTGTCAAAACAAAAGAGGCAGCGATGGTGATTAAAAAAACAACCGCTAACGATAAACTCAAGTCCTCATTTTGAAGACGTGTGGCTAAATTTCTAGAATGTTAAATTTGAGACTGACTGGGCGTTTCCGTTTAACTGTTATTAAACCTGTTTTAGCGGTTAGGTGGTCGAAGAATGCGCGGAACAACAGAACAGCCTCCGGCGAGCTGAGGCGGAAACCCCGGGCTAACCGGTTAGCATCGCCCCAGTTTCCACGGAGAAGGTCGGTAAATTAACCCCGCGGCGACACGAAGAAACGGGGAAACCGTTACAACGGTAGCACCATAATCCATTTAAGGCAAATGTTTAACTGCAAATGAACATTGTTGTCGTCGTGTGTCTGTTAGCAAGTTGGATGTAAAGTAGGAGGAAGCTCACCGATGTATCCCCAATCATGTCCGGTCAGTATTTTCATAATAAAAGCATGGTTAAAATTAAATTCACTTTACGTGATTTTAAACAAGACAAGTTCATCTGAACAAATTGTTCTAAGCTTTATTTCAGCAGATTGATTTACTGAAATTACGAATCTGGTATAAGTACACAGAGCTTACATAACATTCATAACAAAATAAAAAAAACTAACACCATCATGACTAAAAGAATTAACAAAACAATTGCAAACAATTCCTTCTTTAAATCTTAAATCTTAAAAATCATGACAACAAAACTGAAAATTAGTTTCTAATAAAATTTGAATTTCACACCACATCAATTAAGCATATTGAAAAGTGTGGTAGAAATAGGTGCTCCAACAATAGAAACCGACATTTTTTTTAAAAAAAAGATGGTAATACCATTAATATCGACCTACTGCAAAGTATGTCCACAAACTGACCACTATGCGCTCAATATCTGATCAGGGCTTACTTTACATTTACATAAAATTACTAAATCGACAGCAATGGACTATCTGCTTTTATTCTGAAGTGTTAAATCGTCCCATTTCTCCCTCTTTCCTCTAATTTCAGTGACTTTAAAGAGGTACGCTGCAGCAGAAGGATGACTCGTGTCTAGAGATCCCGCCTTCTAATTTCTTTGTCCAATCAGCGCGCTTGCTGCTGACATGCTGAGCTCTCATTGGTTGCTGCAGATATTGGAAGCAGGCGGCGCAGAGTTGAGGAACGTTTGCCGCCTCCTGTGTTCAGAGGAGCCAAAAAGCGTTTTAAAGTCACTGTTCACTGTAACCTAAAATTATTTCAGTCAGCTTTATATGTTTTCTAAACACAAGGATAACTGTAAATTATTTGAAATGCAGCGCAGACTTCTAGGTAATAAAATTAACAGACTTTATTGCCAAAATGGAGAATGAAAGACTATAAAAGTGTTGCAAAAACATGTTTTTTTGTTTGTTTGTTTTAGTTTTATAACCGGACATCTTTATGGTATTCTGAAAACAATTAGAATCCTGTATAAGTTAATAAGTCTTTATTATTCAATTCCTGTGGACTATTTCCATTATCCTTCTTGAAAACCTTTTATTTCTCTAAAATATTAATATTTTCATAATATGTTAATAACATATATTTATATCAAGTTATTCTGCGTGCATCTGCATCTTTGCTCACTTTCCATAAAAACCTAAAATAAAATGTGAAATAAAGCTGCACTGTTTCAAAACTAACACTGGAAAAGGTTCTAACAAGACAAAAAGAAATAGCAAAAAATGTAAATAAATCAGCTTTAGGCTGCAGTCTGGGTCAAACCCAACCCTGATAGAGTCTTCATTGGTCACAGCTGGATATTAATTCACTGTGCAAACATACGATCAGTGGGTACATTCAGCTAGTGAAGTCAAAAGCTATTTCTGTCCTTGATGTGTTTTTGGGTCAGTGGTTTAGCCTCATGTTGGCAGCAGTCATTTCTATATCTGTTTCAGGAAGTATTTACTTCTCTTTTGTTCATATAGATGTTGATGGTGTGATACTCTTTTCTTTTCACTTTAATTTTATATTTTTCAGTGCTGAGTTCAGAGTAGAACGGTTTAAAAATGTGAGAGAAGCAAACAAGTTTCAGGTCAGTTTGCCTTGTCAATGGAAAACATCAAGAAGGATCCATACTTTATGATACAATCACAAAAAAATAAACAAATGTATTAAATCTGTATATATACAGTGCTTTTACCAAAGAAAAACAAAGTTGAATCAGTGCAAAAATCTCTGATCTCTATAGCGCCAACCTGAAGGTAAAATAAAACAGTTTGTGTCCAGCATGTGTGGGGTCTGCAGAGATGTTAGGTGCCTCTTAATATGTCTGCCTTAAATACTAATAATAATCGAGTGTTTTAAATATAGATATAATAACAAAGCTTGGGTCTGTGGTATAAAAAGTTGACTAATTTTGAGAAAATTGTATAAAAATAGGCTCATACATAGATCCCTATGTAATAAAAAGCGCAATGAGCACAAAAACAACAAATATTTTATCAAATAATTACACTAAAATAAATAGTAATCAAAAAAGTCAGAGGCTGAATTAAAATGACATTTATTAGTCACATATCATGACTACAGTTGTTTTCACTCAAACATGTTGGAGTGAACAGTGATAGTAAACATGAGGACTGACCTGTTACAGCAGATAAAACATCATTTAATTCAATAAGATGTTTTAAACACATGGCACAAACAGGGAAAGCAATGGGAAACTGCAGAACACGTGTATAAAACCTTAGAAACCTCTAAACACACAAAATAAGTACAGACACAAAAAAGCAAGATTACTTTTGTCAGAGCATTTTAGTTCAGAGTTTATAGATAATCATTAAGAATAATAAACACGATTTCAGTTCTGGGTTAACTGGAACCTGTGCCTGAGATGGAAACCGAAATAAAAGCCATTTCTGACAGTGACTTGCGATGAGGATCATAACTGGTGAGACACAGACTCATTTTGTACAAATCCAAAATAGAAGCTTATTTTTCAGAGTTGACCTTTAATAAAGTTTTTAATTGTGTTTTAATCAATTCTATACCATTCAACAATATAATAGCAAGAAAACAAACTATTTAATATAAAGGTCACATTTATTTTTTTAATTTTGAATGTTTTCTTTGGCTAACTTCTTCCTTTTCTGATTAAAATTGAACATTTCCTCAACGATTTCCCCCTATCGGTGAGAAACGGTACTTCCTGTTTCACCCTGCGCACTTTAACTGCGCATTTACAGCCGATTAGAAAGACTAAATGTGTCACTTACATTTATTAAACATATCATACAGAGGGAGGAACGTCAACATATATAGAACACCTGTTATTTAATAAATATATTAGCGATGCTAAGAGAACAGTAATGGGCATGCGCCAAATGCTGTGTGACACAGCGCCCCCAGAGGTAAGGCACGGCACTACACTGCCTCACTTCTTTCATGCATTTCAACAGGCAGTGTGTAAATTCAGCAATTTTTACCATAAAAAAATCGCTGTTCTTGATATTACAAATTAAAAAATAATAATTCTAAAAATTTATTTTGATGTTCTCTCATCATTATTATTATCATCTATTTTACTTTTCAGGAATACAGGAGAGTTCTCCCCTGACCGCACGTCGCTGATCCAGAGGTGGCAATGAATCTTTTGTTTGAAATAAATAAGTTAACTGAGTTTTAAAACATGAATGAATGAATAAATTAACATTTCAAAGACCTTCAAGCTTGTCAAATGTATAAAGTGCCACGCTTCCTTCAAGAACCAGTCATGGTTTCGTGTTAGAGCAGCAGACAAACTGAGATTAAAAATTAAAACACCGAGACGCAGTGGACTGGACCATCAGTCAAACTTCCAGCAGGAGCAGTCAGTGTTTAGTGTTTTCTCAGTAGTATATAGGCCATGAGCAGGACAAGGCCCGCCGACAGGCCTGCAATCACAAACTGGTGGATTGAGAGGACGTGCTCCAGCGTGTGGATCCGCTCCTCCATGGCGCTGGTGTGGAAGTAGTCGTAGATGCCGGCGGTGATGCTCCACAGCGCCCACACGGCGTCCACCACCAGCGGCATGGTGGGCGAGGATCAGCCGCTGGCCGCAGTGGCTCCGTCAGAGCCTGGAAGGAACGCAACGATTCAGATGGAGCTACGCAAAAAAGATGAATAAACATATATTCCATGAGTACGTCTTAAAATCCTCCAGGAATCCATGACTGATTTTGGAATTTTTTGCAATCAAAATCACAGATTTTCTGGGGCTACTTTAGAAATATTTACAGGAAATTTTGCAATATTTGAGTTCAAATAAGACATCATATTAGGCAATTGCAGATAGAAACAAAAAGAGGAGTAAATTTCCACCACACAACTCAGAAATTTTTAGATCAAAGTAAAAAATATTCTAGATAAACAACACTGAAATTTCTGAGTTTAAAAAGTCGACAATTTTCTAGAAAACCCACAAATATTTAGATTAAAGTCAAAGATATTCTAGAAAACAACTTTGTAATTTCTGAGTCCCCAAAGTCAACCATTTTCTTAAAAAAAAAAAAAAAACACTGGATTTTTTTTTTTTAGAAACTTAGAAAATGTCCAAAAGTAAAAGTTTAGACTTTTGAAACTCAGAAAATTCCATCTTTTTTCTGGAAATTTTTTAGATTAATCTCAAAATTTCAGGTTTTTCTTCAACTTTTGGAGTTTATAAGATTTTCTTGTTTTTTATTTTACAAAACGTCTGAGATTAATCTAAAGTTTCTCTAAAAATCAGTTTTTTCTTTTAGTTATTTATTTATTAGCAATTTTCCGACTTTTGGAGCTCAGAAATGTCCTTGTTTATTCAAGAAAAAAAAAGAAAGAAAAAGTTTCATAGATTAAGCTCGAAAATTTCAGATTTTCTTTTCAAGCTTATTTCTGACTTTTCAAACAGGAATTGCATGACAATAAATGTGACCCTTTATTACAATAAATGTGACCCTTTATTACAATAAATGTGACCCTTTATTACAATAAATGTGACCCTTTATTACTCGCCACATCGACCGCAGACTATATTAAATCAGGCTGAGGAGTAGAAGTAAGATATACTGCCATCTGCAGTTAGCATAATTTTAACCCAATGTTTTCGACAATTTTTGCGGAAATTTTGCAGCACACACACACACACACACACACACACACACACACACACACACACACACACACACACACACACACACACACAAACANCACACACACACACACACACACACACACACACACACACACACACACACACACACACACACACACACACACACAATTGTCAATTATGTGTTGACGCAAAACATATGGGGATCAGATGATTTTTCGCGTGAAATGTTTTAAACCAGAAAACCAAGAAATCACATCTCAGAAAAACTAAATTCTGATCTCCTTCCCCCAAAGAGAAATGAACGCAAAAGGAGCCAACCAATGCTTGGTTGGGGCATACTCTGAGTATGTTCATAGAAATGAACATACTCGTCACAAGCCTGGCATTTCTGTTTAAAACATAATTTTTACCTTCATTATATGTAGTATTCTACATTTCTGAGACTGAATTTAGAGTTTACTTTGTATTGTATTGTTAAGAAAGTAAGGCTTAAAGATTTCACTGTGTGTAATGAATCTGAGTTTCTTTCAGAAAAAATTAAAATATATTGAACTTTTTCACGATGTTGTCATTTCTAGAGCCGCTAATTAGCCACATGCTTGCTAGCAAACACCTCTGTTAGCTAAAACAAACGTTTAAGCTTTAATACTTACAGCACAGGTAGGTCATAAATACCATGAAGACCATAAATATCCATCCACCGTCCCAAACTTGTTTCCCCGAGTTTTACATTCTCAGATTACAGCAGCAGAAATCTTGAAATCCAATCTGTTGTGAACTATCTACTTCCGGGTGTGCTCCTCTGTCAACATTCCCCTTCCCTATAAGATATCTATTGCCAAATTTTACATTTTAAGGATTTCACCTTATAGTCCAAAATAAAATCCATACATTGACATCTAAAATATTCTCAAAGTTAGTAATGGCATTTGTGGAAAAATTCGGCTCTGATTATGGAATTTAGAAGAGGATGATTTTGATTTTATTACTTTAAAGAGAGTTAAACCGGCCGGGGCGCATCATGACTCTGTCTGCAGCTTTGATTGTGAACTAACTGCATGTGGAGTTGTCTAGATGTAAATCTTCAAGGAGTAATACCGAAGGATCTGAAAGGGAACAATTGCTATGGCACTTTCTGCCATTAAATAAGATAGTAACGTCCGAGAATTCTGGGTAGGCGCGGTGGCCAAGTGGTAAGGCGTCGGTCTCGTAAACCGAAGATCGCGGGTTCGAACCCCGTCCGTGCCTAGCTAATCCGGCTGACAACCAGGATGGGTGTTTTTTACCTACAAATTATCTGTCTTTTGACAGGAACTGATTGAGTTTTGAGAATAGAGATACTTAAAAACAGGAGAACTGAGATAGAAGTCCTTTATGCAAATGAAAAACAAAAAGTTAATAAAAATAATGTAGCAGAAAAGAAAAAGTGGCCAGTTTGTCACTCCATTAGTCTATAAAACTAAAGCAGATTAACTACAGACATAACTGAACAGAACTGTCAGAAAGGCCTGAAACCTTCTCCGAGTTTTATAAAATGGCAGCCATTTCAGACACTGAAGTCAAGTTGTTACTTAAAAGTTATTCAGAAATTGAAAAAAACTTAGAAACCAGTCTGGAGCCGAAACCAAAATTTGCCAATTCGGTTCAGCCATTTCTTTAAATCCATATTTCAGTTAAAACTGAAACTGAAATAAAAGTTTGAAACGGAAAAAAGAACTTAAATCTCAAAAGCAGTTTTTCAGCATCTTTTTTTGGTTTTGAAATTTATTTATTTCAGTTTCAAAGTATTTTTCAGTTAATATATTTTTTCTTTTGAACATACTTTATTGCACCAATTTAGCTCCATAACTTTTTCTGCAAAAGCCATTGAAAATATAAAGCATTTCGTTTCATGAGAATTTCAGCAGTCTGTCTTTGTCTTCATTCAACTGCAGGTAAGATTTTAGTCTGCATGTCGGACATATTTACTCCATCAGGTCATTGAGAATTATTTTTTTTCACAGGTTTACTCTCTGAAAATGAGGCTGTCATTCGCTCTCGTTCTTTTTTCCATCTCTGCTGCATTCAGTGGTAAGTTTACCAACATCTCCATCAATATTTTTTCCCTCAAAAGTAAACAATAAAAACTGGATGGATGGATGGATTTCTGTTTGAATTTTTCTCTCTCTCTCAGGGAGTGAGGCCATTCGAAGCCTGGTCTTCCCCAGTGAAACCAGTACCAGCCACATGGAGATGATCGCTGAGAAGCCGCTCCAGCTGACAGCGTTCACACTGTGCATGCATGTGGCCACCGAGCTCAGCGGCGAGAGAGAAATCATCCTGTTTGCGTATCGGACCAACGACTTCGATGAGCTGAATGTGTGGTGGGAACTGGATGGAAGGTGAAACCCTCAATTTTGTGTTTATTTGGCAAAATAAAAATAATAATAAATAAATGTGAGATTTCATTTTTCAAAGTGATATTTTCACATTATTTTTTCATACATTTATAAACATCAAAGTTCCAAACTAAGTATTTAATAGATGAGTTTGCTAAATATTTAGCTTTCAAATTAAATATTTAGTCAGAAAGATAAATATTTAGTTTGGGAAATAAATGATTACTTTGCAAAATAAATATTTGAATTGGAAACATCTAGTTAGCTTGAAAACTAAATATTTTAGCCAGACTTAAGCATTTAGTTTGGTAGTAAATATTTAGTTTTAGTTTGTGTACAAAATACTAGTTTGTATGTAAACTAACTAAATATTTAACTTCTTAACTAAATATTTTTGTTTGAAAGCTAAATATTAAATTTTCAAACTAACTGTTTGGTTCCAAATTAAACATAGTTAGGAAGCTGAATATGTATTTTGCAAACTAAATATTTAGTTTCACACCTATCTAATTTCCAAACCAAATATTTAGCGACCTAACTAAATACTTCATTTGAAAGCTAAATATGTAATTTATGAACCTTAGCTGTTTCACTCAACCTGTATTTGCTGTAAAGTTGCTAATGGTGGATAAACAGGGAAACCATCATTGGAGGCTAAGCTAACTAGCTTGAACTTCACAGGCTAGCAGCTCCACATGAGATTGTGATCAACATTTCTAAATCCCGCCTCCGGGATCTGACTGGTTGTTTGATCTACATAAGTTTCAGCATATATGTAAAAAAAACAAAAACAAACATGTTTCATAAAAGTTACATGCTTCAGCTTTATCTTGGCTAAAATTGAAAACCACACAACTTTCTGTTTAGATTGTCCTTCTACCTGAGTGGGGATGGAGTTCGGTTCCAAGTCCCTGACCTCGGCTACCTGCAGACTCACCTGTGCTTCACCTGGGACTCCAGCTCAGGCACTGCGGCTGTCTTCATGAACGGCAGAAAGAGTCAAACCAAAATCTACCGGAAGGGTCACACCATCCGCCCCGGAGGCAGAATCATCCTCAGCCAGGATCCTGACAGTTTTCTGAGAGAATTTGATGCAAAGCAGAGTTTTGTGGGAGAGATTTCTGGTGTGAACATGTGGGACTCCGTCCTGTCAGACTCTACCATCCAAGGTCTGTTTAATGGGAGGAGGATGGAAAGAGGAAATATGTCTGACTGGGAAACTGTGGCGCTTAGACCGTCTGGAGAGGTGGAGGTCATCAATGTTGATCTGATCTGATTTTGATTATTTCAGGATGCAGAAAATGTTCAGTTTTCTTTTTTTGGGCAAATAAAATGTATCCTGCAGTCTTTTGTTGTGATCATCATTTGTGCACAAATTGATAGAATACAGTATTTTAAAACATGTACAAAGTATATACAATTTTTTACCAAACAATATTCAAAACAGATTTGTAAAGAGAGAAGGCAAATACAACTTAAAGAGAACTGAAATTTTCAATGATTTCTTTTACTTGTTAAGTGAACTATAATATTTATTACTGAATGAATAAAATAAAAAGTAAAATAAAATTACATGAATCCACCAGGGATCACAGTTGCAATCACTTTAACACTCTGAAAAAATATGAAGCAGTGTCCTATGACTGTACTTAGCTTATCTCCCAAAGCTGCAATAAAACAACATAGAGTTTTTTAGAGAATCCAATCAAAGGCTTTATTAGTTGCATAAGACAGAATACCCTAAAATGCTCGGCTGTGGCGTGATAAATGAATGGCAAGGGAATTGTCCAAAAAGATCAAGAAAGACAAAACTGTCTTGCATAAACAAGAAAAAACCAAGTGCCCTGAATGCTCATGAAGATGTAACTGAAATGATCGTTATATCATGAGTTGATATAACTATCAACTTCACTGAGTTGAAAATACATACTGCAAGACTTGGTGGCACTCAAATTTGAGTTTTTCTAGCAAGAGATGGATTAAAATGTACATGAACTCCAAGACATGCATCACCACTAACCCAAGAAAAAATTCCACTTGAATTTACTCATATCTGTATAAATATGCTTCATGCTTTGGGTATTCTGATTTGTGGAGCAATAAATAAAAATTACAACTTTTCAAGCCAATGGACCACTAACATGGCTGGACTAAAACAATTTAAACTAAATCGATTAACAGTTTTATCATCTATAATCTCACACATATTCAATGATTTTTTTAATAAATGGTATATTAAAACATATAATTATTTAAAGATATTATACAGACAAAATCCAGAAGAAAATATAGTTTAAAAATCAGGAAAAGTTTTTTTTGTGATTTGACGCCCTCTTGTGGCCACGTTCCATATTTGTAATATGGAACAGGGCGGGCGTTAGGACCCGGAAGAGGAGCAGGAAGCAGTAGCGGCCGGGGGACAGACTGTCATGGCGGACCAAAACAAGCCAGAAAGCGCAGAGAACTTCTTTAATGAAATATTAAGGTTTGATTCAGTTTAATTACAATAATTATAAGGTAATAAACTATTTAAAATATTAGTTTTGTCTTTTGGGGGTGTTTGTCTCTGATTTCAGGATTTCTAACTGCCTTCTCGTCAACACGGTCTAAAGTTAATCACATGTCTTTGCAGTGAATCATAATCAAATGACTCATAGTGCAGAGAGTTATTGTTTTAAATAATAGGTGATGAACAAATAGCAAAGAAGTCACATATCCAGTTAGGTGTGCAAAGGTTTTATCCGTGTTTCTAAATTTCTTAATGCACCTTGAACTTGTGTTCCTTTTATTTTTATTTTTTATTTTTTATAAATGTGGTTGTGTTGATTAATATTGTTAAGCTTTGCTGCATCCTTTGTTTATCAGTTGAACATGTAATATTTTATCATATTTTCACTAGGTGTACACACTTAGTTCTCAACGATAAAACGATTTTTTCAACAACTTAAAGGGAGAAAATGTTAATAATGAGGCTATGAAATTCAATAAGATAACAAATTAGTTTTGCAAAGATTGTTTAAAAAGTGTCATTTTGATCCCATTAAGTTTTGAATTTTTCAGCGTTTAATTTAAGACTTTTTGAGAAGAAGTCAGATGTTTGTTTAATTATTTTAATTTGTGCTTTCAGTTTGTTTGAAACACCTGGGATCTTAGAAAGTAGATGGTTAGTTTGAATAATAATAATTATCAAACTGCTCAATATTGTGATCATTTATTTTACCCAACTCTGCTGTATATTTACCACCTTTTCACATTTCTATTGTAGTACTCAATAAAAATGAAACTTTAATGGATAAAAACACAATGTAAGGGGCTAAAAGGTAAAAAAAAACAACCAAAACATTTGTTTTGTATCCTGAAAATTAAAGTTGTTAGTTGCTTTTATTTGAAATATTTAGTAAACATTTTAGAGAACATCTGTTGCTTCCTACATCATAAATGTTCTAATCTGCTGTTATGTGCCGTAATACTGATAAATTCTGATAGATTTTATTTTTTGGAAGGATTAAATCAAATTAAAGTCTGGGAGTGATACATCTTCACTTTATTTTTTTTTTAATTTTATGATTATAAAACATTCTGTCTTGCATACATTCAATCTTGTGGTTAGAATTTAATTTCTTAATGCAGAAATCTACCAATCCGTTTAATGTCAATGTGTTTTTATTAACAAATAGTTAGCATGTAGTTGTTGTGCTATAAAAATCAGCTTTGGATAGAAATATTTGAGCCAATCAGCTTTCTGGCACTTTGTAGCTTTTGGTGAATTTAGTCTGAAACAGGAAGTTGCTGTGTCTGAGTTTAGTTGTTCTGTTTGTGAATAACTTGCAGTCCATGTGAGCTGTTTGCGGCCCGGTCCAGGAGCCATAAGATCCCGGCCCGAGGGCAGAAGGATTTCTACCCGGACGACTCGGAGGAGCAAAAGCAGCGGCTGCAGCAGAGCCTGGATGAACACTGGAGTCTCATTTCAGAGGAGCGGGTCGAGAGGCTGTCAGTGAAACACCAGACTCCTCGCTTTACATCAGTGGCTTTTCATCGTTTGTAGGTGGTGAAAAAGGTTTTACTCAGTTTTGTCTGTTTTTCTGTCTCTGCAGAGGAAACCTGGTGAAAGCCATCTGGAGTCCCAGTGAGCGGATTGTGGAACTTCAGACTCCTGCTGTGAGTGTTTTTAATTCGTCCACCTTTTGCTGTTTTATTTGCTGTTTATTTGTCTGAAAAGTAGTGCATGCTGGGAAAAAGAAAGATGGAGCTCTGTACTAATTAGCTAAATATATAACTTAAGAATGTTTGGTTAGCAGTTATTCAGTAAAACTCTTAACTAGCCAGAAATGTTTGCATTTGTCACTTTTCTTTTTTAGAATATTATGCAATCAATCTAGACTTGTTTTATAATAATGATAATAATAATAATAATTACAGTTATTATTATTATTATTGCTAGTTTATTTTTTTACATTATTTCTTTTTTATATACTCTTTTGTTTAATGTACTTTTATTATTTAGGTGGATCTTTTCAGATTTTCTTACATGTTTTTGTTTTGTTGTATTTTAGTTATAATAATTATTCTGATATTGTCTTTTAAAACTATAGTTCTATTTTGTACAGTTTTATGAGGTTATTTTTTCTTATTTTTATCGTCTTTTATTTGTTTGGTTTGCTCCACAGTCAGCTGCTTTTCCAGCTAAAAACCGAATAAATGATCTTAATTTTACTCTGTGTTCTGTTACTTTGAATCATTTTTAGTTTTATTTAGGAAGTTTTGTTACTTTGCATTTTCTTTAACAGCTTGTAGTTTACTTTTTTTTTGGCTTGTTTCTCTTTATTGACTAAATAATCTTTCTTGATTCTTCTGAATGATTTATTTCATTTTATTTTTTGATTTATAAAGCATTACTTCCTCAGATTATGTAGATTGATTTTCATTTCTTTTTATTTTGGCAGTGGGAGTTATTTAATATTGTTTCAGTTAAAAATTTTTCTTTTAATCTTCCCCATTGGTATTTACTTTTGAATAATTAATTTTATTCCTTATTTCTATATTTTGTTTTGTTTTTAGGTTTACTTTATTTTAAGCATTCTTCATTTTGTATTATTTTATCTTTAATTATTACTCAAATTTTATTTTATTGTTACTCTGTTATTTCTAGAAGCTAATAATACTTGTTTATATATTATCTTTTTCAGGGCAAGTTTTGGCAGACGATGGGTTTCTCTGCAGAAGGGAAGCAGTTCCTCCTCCCTGAAGAGGCGCTCTACCTGATGGAGTGTGTGAGTGTGTGAGCTGCTGCTCAGGCTTGGCTCTAATGGCGCCTCTGGCTGACCGTGTGTGTGTCTCACGGGCGCAGGGCAACCTGCAGGTGTTCCATCAGGACCTGCCGCTGTCCATCCAGGACGGCTTCGAGGCTTTCCTGTCCTCAGACTCTGTGAGTCTGCAGCAGTATCAGGTGCAGTCATGACTCCGAACGCTGGAACATTCATGTGTTCGCTGATCTGATCGTTCTTCCTCTACAACGAAGGTGTTCGGTCATCTGAAGCGCCTCGGATATGTGGTGCACAGGTTTGATCCCAGGTAACAGAATCTGAAGATGGAAACGTTTCTGTTGTTTGTTTTAAAGTGTAAAAAAAGTTAAATCAGCACGTAAAAAATCTAATTAGGATAAAACTGTATCGTTGATTTAAATGTAAGTCTAATGGTTTTCGATCTTTAAAATACAAATCGATTATTTTCGTAATCAATAATCTGACAATCAATTAATTGTATTCTATACATTTTTAATGTAACCACTTAATAGAAATATGTTAAAAGATGCAAATAAACAAATCATTTAGAAAATAAACTGAATTATTTTAGTAAATTAGAACCAGGTGAAGCTAAATTTGCCACTTAAGGAGTTTTGGGTAAAACACATTTTAAAACAAACGTTTTTTTTATCTTAAATGTAAAATCCATATATATTTTTGAGCAATTTTGGCGTAATTACTACTCTGAGCATGTTTATTCAGCAAACGACATCAACTAAATTAGTTGATGATTATTTCAATAATCGATTAATCATGATTAATCTGATTAATCTGATTAATCTGATGAATCGTTTCAGCCCTAAAGAAAATTCATTTATAGCAGAAAGATTTTATCTTTCAGTCTTAAGCAAGTTGGTGATAAAAAACCCCATTTACAGTCATTTGAATGAATTTAATGAGGCCCAATAAGGACTTTATTTCTTGTAATCTTTAAAGTTCAATATTTTTAGGCGGAAAATTCAGTTTTAGTCTCAATGTAATGGGTGTAATTTGCTATAGATGATTAAAAAATAATCATATTTCTGGTAATTCAGAGGTATATTAATGTGTGCAGTGTGAGATAGTGGAATTCTAGTTTCTAAATTTTAGTGTGATTGTTCTGTGAGTTTGTCTTTATGATTGTTTGGTTTTCTTTCAGCTCCGAGCCGTCGCCCTACGCCCGGCAGCTGAACCTGCCTCGGTCCCGGGACGGCGGCGGGAGGCAGCTGAAGAGGAAGCGCAGCCCCAGCCCGACGCCCACGTCCAGGTCAGACACTTGGCAATCCATTATTCTGATCATTTACTGGGGGTACATTTGTCTCAGTATTATTCAATCAAACAAAAACTAATCTCAATAACATAAATTAATTATGGTCAAAAGTTGTAATGACAAATTTTGCTGTAATGGAATATTTTATTTTGGAAGTAAATGTTTCGTCTTTAAAAAAATTGTATTCAAATAAATTACACAATAGCTAAAATAATTTAAAAATAAAAATCAAATAACTAATTTATTAATTGATAGCTAAAATAATTATTAGTTGTAACCCCACTTGAAGAAGTTGATTAAGTTAGCAGTTTAAATTGCGACGTTTCAAATGTTTTTAAATGTTTGTTCAGTAAAACAGCAACAGAGTCTCAGGCTGAGGAAATGGAGGAGGATGACAAACTACCTGAGTCCCACCTGGTGGCCTCAGCGGCGCCTCAGACTTCCTCCTCCGCCGCGGCAGGTGAAGTTCAGGTCCGGACCTGGTGGCCGGCGGATGTTCCCGAGCGGCAGGCGGGTCAAAGGTCGGCCCCCGGTTCCCAGCGCTGGGACTTCAGCTCCATCTGTTTCCCTGACCTGCGCTCTGCCGGCCGCCTGGCCCCTCCGGACGCCTCGCTGCTTCCCGGCAGCGTGACGCCTGGCGTGTGCGACGTCGCCCCCTGGATGCGGAGGATAAACCTGCGGAAAGTGAAAATGTCTGCGAAGGAGGAGAAGAAGGAGAGACGGCAGCGGCGGCGGCGGGATGTGAACAAAGACAGAGAGGTGAAATCATCCAGATGAAGGAATAAAATGTGAATGTTTCCAGTTTCTGTGGGATTAATTCTCAGGTCTTCAGGTCCAGAGGTGCAGAAACTGGGCCGAGTACCACGAGCTGCTGGAGCGGCGGCAGGCGAGGCGGCAAGGCCGACCCGCTCACTTATGGAGCGGGGAAGTTCAGCCTCTACACGACCCGACTCGGCACATCTCCAGCGGTGAGTTCAGGCCGGATCCGAGGATTTTCTCCTCCCGGTTACAAGCTGAGATTATCTCTGTTTTATTTCAGCGGAGCTGCTGGAGAAAATCAGCGTGATTAAGTCAACTGACCTGCTGGAGGGAGCAGCCAGGTATCAAGAAAATATGACTTTAAGCAGCATTATTAGATGTTTTTATATGGTTTCAAACAGTTTGACGGTTTTCATTAAGAGAGGAGCCATGTTGGGATGTTGGAAGAGCAGGAGTTTCTAAAGAGACAGAGGCATTAAATTAGGAAGTAAAATTTCTTCTAAGTCAGATTTGATTCATATAGCATTTTTATAACAACTGAAGGAAACAATTACTTGATTATGCTGTAAATTTCCCCTTTAAGATCCTGCAGAGGAGCTGTACACTGCAAAAACACAAAATCTTTGGTTTAATTCCAAGTGCAAATATCTCAAAGTACTTGAAATAAGGAAATAAAAATAGGAGCTTGTTTAAAGTGAGTAATTCCCTAATGTTGATTAAAAATTGCTTTCACTAATAGAATTAGTACTTGTACTATTAATTCTATATTTTTTCTATTTTTTTATCCATTATTAGATAATTTCTTAAAAACAAATTACATTAAAAATGTAAATCTTTTTGTCTGGTATCTGTAAAGGTCTTCTGGTTATTCTCTTTTTCTTTAATTTACATTCATGTACTTTTTAAATTAGTGGACTTTAAAAAAATTTTTTTAGTAGAAATAATAAAATGAATGTAGGAAAATTTATGCCCAATTAATTTTATTTTTATTTATTGGTGTATTTGTGCCAAAATAACATCAGATATTTTTATAAATGGAAATCTTAGCCCATTTATCCCACATATAAAGACTTAGTTTTATTTAAATTTAACATTTGATTATGAAACAGTATTTAAAAAAAATTATTTAATTGCTAAAGCTCAAAACAACATATGTGTAACTATCATTTAGACGTATAGAAATATCAATTGAAAATAATTCCCATGGCTTGGAATTAAGGATTAGCTGTTAAATCAGCAGCAGCGCTGTGTATTTCGCCCACATTATTGTATTTTATAATAACAAACATGACCTTCCTGTTAAACGCAATTAGCCGCCATCAGCTCCCAGTCACCTCTGAAAGGAGACAATAAATCAGATGCGAGCCCGTCCCGCCGCTGTCACAGTTTACGATCTTTAATTTCCAGAGCCATAAAGATCCGGCTGCAGCGTTTTGTCACCGTGTGCTCCAGTGAACGCCTGTGGTGATGAATTGTTGCATCGCTCAGGAGAAACGGATGTCCCTTTGTCTGCTCAGGTTCAAAGGCTCGAAGGAATGGAGGATTTGTTTCAATGTTTACCAGCCGGATTCGGTGGCTGACTTCAAAAAGAGCAACCCGGGCAAGCCGTACGCCCGCATGTGCGTCTGCAGGTAAGCAGCGACGGCCTGAGTCATCGTTTACTCAGGATCCACTTGCAATGAAACAATCAACATGATTTTTATCACATCCATTGCTGTGGTTCTGGTGAAAACAATCAATTAGATCAGAGGTGTCCAAAGTGTGACCTCATCAAATGGAGCAGATGCAGACAGAGACTTTTTGTGTTTCTCTTTGTGTGAGATTTTCCAATTTATATCATAAATAGAAAATTTTAGGTACGTGACAAGTTTTCTTTTAATAGACATGTTTATTACGTTTTTTGCTTTCATTTTAATGGTTGCGTAATCTCCGGCAACTTTTTACTCAAAACAGGCTTTTCACACTTTGCAACATTTGTTACATTTTCAGCTGCTGCTGTCCAAACGATCCAAACTAATTGAAAAATCTGTTCCCCTCCTCGTCTGTGGGGGCGCTGCGCCAAAAACTACTGCAGGAAACGACATGAAAACCTCTGAAGAAGAACTCAACTTCCTTTTTCACAAAATGTGAACAAAATGGAGTGATGTCAGATTTTAGCGGTTGGAGGATTTCTCTTGTCTTTGGCTAAAGACCACAAGCTGTTTCTCCTGCTAGCGCTAGGCTAGCATGTTTGTTTTCAATGTATTTACCCAGAATCCCCTGCGTTGTAGTCCACTTCCTGCTTTTTGGATCTTTCACTAAAGCAGCACGATAATTTGTTGCTGAGCATGTGAAAAAAAAAAAATTCCCAATAAAATCATTTTGCATTTCTTAACTGAAAAATAAATAATGGTGCTTTTAGCTTGGTGATTTTGAGCCACGGTGCAAAATGTTTCGACTCCACTGAATTCAATCTTTTTGTTCAGAAAATGTTAAAGAAAATGTTCAGTATTGTCTGTTTTTGTCTTTCCAGTTGCTGATTAACTCCCTAAATGTTGCAGATTGTGTTTCTTCCTCTGTTCCAGTTTTGACGGTCCTGTTCCTGATCTGCGAGTCATCAAGCAGCTTTCGTTTCAGAGTGGCGACGTTCCCGTCGTTTACGCCGCCGTGGATCATGGAGACATCTCCTTCTACACCTTCAAGGACTTCCAGCTGCCCAGGGACGTCTTCCCCTGAGATTCATCCATCCATCAGGGAGTTTATAAACCTTTATGAGCTACATATGGAAAAATACAGACTTTTTCAAGTTTTCAAATGAAACAATTCCTTTGTTTCCCATTTGTACCAATAAACCTGTAAGGAATGCAAATGTTTACCTTGTTTTTCTTTTGTTTTTTTTCCCAACAGACAATTAATATCATGAGAATCACCTGTTTTTTTATTATTAAATCATTGTTTACCTGTAGTAATCAAGTAAATTGCAAAGTCTGTAATTAATTAATTTCAAAATAAGCAACAATTTCAATTTAACATTTTTGCTGCTCGATTGTTGGATAAACAGACATGTGAGCTCAACACCAGACATATCTAATGTTTTTAATGAAAAAACATTACATTCATTAGAAATCATGACCTGACATAAATGTGTTATAAAAGTATTACTGATTAAACTTTAGCTTTAATAACATAAAGCTACAGAATTTTTAAAGTTTAATCAGTAATACTTTTATAACACATTTATGTCAGATCTCGATTTCTTGGTTAATGTCAAGTTGTCATAACAGACATTTTGAATAATGTCAACTTTGTATTAAAGTGTCATGATTTACCGAATGACACTTTATGACACCAGTCATAAATATTCATGAAGACTTACTCCTGTTCATGACGGTGTTATGTCATGTTTATGACGACGTCATGATAGTTTTATTCACAACCCGTCAAACAAAGTGTTACCGGTACTTCTTATAAAGTAACTTGCGAGTTCTGTAACACAACCCTTGATTCTGACAGAGTAATATGAGTAATGTACTCTATCTATAGAGTAACAGTTGATCATAAAACAAAGTAACTTTGTTATTTTCAACAGACTGACCTGTTCGTTCTGAGAAATAATAATAAAATCATAATATAATAAAATCTGAAAGGTATCTTGTAAATTTCTCAAAGTTGGTCGGTACATTCTGGAAAAGTTACTGTTGAAGTTTCAAAATGGTACAAACTGTTTCATGTTTTGCAACTGAAAATTTAAGTTAAGATACCAAATATCCTCAGAATATTTCACAAATTTACAAGTCCTAGTTTTCATTTACATCCGTTTAAAGCGTTATGTGAACAGTAATGTAATATATGTCCATTTAATTAAAGCCCTCTACAGTTACAGGCAACTTAAGCTTCTTTATCTGAATCAAAACCTCCCACATGGTGTCACACTCAAATGTTGACTTTTTCCTGCAGCTGCTGGAGAACAATTGAAATGCTTGAAGGGTTTATGATTTTGTTTTCCTGTAGATGAGATGAACAAACAGAAGATGCATTTAAATGGCTCCATCAAAGCCTCATTTGCACTTTTTTGTTGTTGCGTTTATGTAAGCAGCTTCCCGGTTTATAAAGGTTCGCTCAGATTCAGTTGAACTGAAGGGAGGCATGGCAGCTCTACGGATTTTGTCTTTTGTGATATTTGCTGGTAAGTCTGTTACTTAAAAATGTTTATATTGCAAGTAGGAATCAAGAGACAGAATATGTTTTGAGTTGGTGTCCAGATCTGGATTTTGTTGTGTTGCTTGCAGCAGGTTTTTGCAGCAGTCTGTCTTCAGATTGCACATATTACAGTCTACTGGATCACCTAAACCTGATTGAATCAAATACGGGTCTAGAAATGGTCCGACCAGTGAAAAACTGGACCACCACCACCAAAGTGGACCTGGATATGGTGCTGTACGGCATTTTAGGGGTTGTAAGTTTCCTCTTTATTTGTTTCATTCAAATGTTTCATTTAGGCAAGTCCAAATAGTTTTTTAAATATATATTTTAATGTATTTATTTGATTTGGACATTACACATTAATCAACATCACCAGACTTAATGGCAGTGTAAATATGCAGGAATTAGAACAATATATAAATTATATCACAGGTTTCTTTGACATGTATAACATATTGATGTCTGCAGGATGAGAAGAGCCAAACTGTCACAAGTCACATTTGGTTCACAAAGGTAAGATTTTTCACTAGTCTGTTAAACATTTCATTCAATCTGATGAAATGACATTTATAAATGTAAATATATTCATCATTACTAAGTTGTAAGTGCTAGAAACACTCTGTACAGCTCATTTTTTGTTTTTTCTCACAAGTATTGGACGAATGAATTTCTAAGGTGGAATCAATCTGACTTCTGCGGGATACACGAGGTTTCTGTTCCCAAGGCAAAACTCTGGATCCCGGAAATAATCATTCAACAAGAGTGAGTATGCGTGTGTGTGTGTGTTTGTAATGCCTTGTGGGGAACATTTTCCTGACACATGCTACATTTTGGGGACCCACTTCTCCTTGTGGGGACCAAAGCCTGGTCAACAGCTGGTCCCTAAACATAAAACTGATAACCAGGGCAGCATTTCCTCTCTACATCCTGTCCCACTAACTTCAACTCTCGCCCACTTACTGGTTTTGCGCCAAAGTCCAGCTGTTGTTGTTTATGTGTGCATTTTAGTTGCAGTTATAAAATTGTATGCAACATTAAAACTATGTGAAATGCATCTGGTTGGTTTGGATGGCTTTTTAAAAACTGCTTTTTGTGTTTCCTTTTATGATAATATTATTTAACTGACAATCTAAAACATGTAAGTGTGACAGGCAAAAATAGAAGAACTGTGAAAGAGGAAATGCTTTTTCTCAGCACTGTATGCTACATTAGATGTTATCTGAGTCTAAAGTTGCTTCCTCTTCTGTTGCCTTCAGTGCCTCTGATGGCGACAGCATCCATGAAGCTCTTTGGGTCGTCGTGTATCCCGACGGTTTTATGTTCACCTCCATCCGCCAGAGGCTGACCTTCACCTGCAGCTTCAACCTCTACAAGTTCCCCTTTGATTCGCAACGTTGCAACATCACATTTATATCCACGGACATTGACGGTAAAACACAGACTGTCAGATTAGCATCTGACAGTCAGGAGGATGAATTAAAGGTTTTTCTGTCCTGTGCACAGCGAGCAGCTTGGTCCTCGGATCAGCCAAAAACAACTCGGTTCTGATGGTCACATCCACGCAGTTCATGATCACTCAGGGAGAATGGGGTCTGAAAGACATCGAATTAGTCATTGGTAACATAACCAACGGGTGGAGATATCACAGCACACTTTCTTACACCGTAAGAAACATCCACGGAAAGTTTGTTCATTTTCTGTAAGTCCATCTGACCCCAATGTGTCGTTTCTTTCAGGTGACATTGGAGAGAAAACCGTTTCTTTATGTCATAAACTTCATCATCCCGCTGGTCTATTTACTGTTCCTGGATTTGGCTTCTTTTTTCATCTCTGTGGATTCGGGTGAAAAGTTTGGCTTTAAAGTGACTGTGCTTCTGTCCATCTCTGTCTTACTGCTGATTCTGAAGGACATTTTACCCTCGACAGAAGTAGACCTGCCGGTGATTGGTGAGTAGAAGCCGCACGGCAAAAACACAACATTTTGCAAAGTATTTTTGCTCGACTTTCTGGTGCAAATATATTAGTACATTTGAAATTAGACAGAACTAACTTACACGTAAGTTATAGGAGCTTGTAATGTCTTAATTTTGACAATAAATCATGCAGATGGAAATTGTTGAGCTCGTTTTAAGTTATTGTGTGATTAACTGGTTTATTGCCTACACAGCTGTATTAAATGCCTGTTTTTCCAGCCAACCTCTGCGTCGCAGTGTTCACCCTGGTGTGGCTCAGTGTGCTTGAATCCATGCTGGTGAGCTTCCTACTTAATCTGGATCCTTGTTGTGGTAAAGAAAGTAAGAAAATGTACATGAAAAAGGACATCAAAGTTCAGAAAGGTATGTTCTTAGTGAATATTTCTTAAAAAATAGATTAATTTGTTTACAAATAATGTATACACACAAATAAGACCATTGTTGAAGTTCTGAGACAAGTGCGGTGTCTTCACAACTGATGGTCCGGTAGACTCGGTTTGATTTGGGACCAGAACTCCATCATCTGCTCCACCTGAGTCAAACCAACCTGTTCCCCTCCTGGCCTGTGGGGGCGCTCCACGACACAAAAACCTCTGAAGACCCTGAGAGCAACTTCCTTCTTCACCAAATAGAAACAAAATGGAGTGGAGTCAGATTTTGGAGGTTGTAGGACTTCTGTATTGTCTTTGGCTAAAGACCACGAGCCATTTCTCCCAGGGCATTCTGGGTAACACGTTTGTTACCCAGAATGCCCTACTCTGCAGTCCACTTCCTGCTTTTGGAGTGGTCTCCGGTCTGCTTGCCGTTCATAAATGCATTTAAACCGAACCGAAATAATGCACTTCAACCGAACTGAGGTTGAGGTTTGTACTAGGACCAGAGTTTGACTATAGCACACTGCATTCTGGGTAAATTCAACCTAAACAAACGCACTAATTTACAGCTAGCATACCACTAAAATCTGACTCCACTTTATTTTTGTTTACATCTGGTGAGGAAGGAAGTTGCTCTCAGTGTCTTCAGACGTTTTTGAGTCGTTTCCTTCAGTGGTTCTTGGTGCAGCGCCCCCACAGGCCAGGAGGGGAACAGGTTGCTCAAATGGTTTGGTTCGTTCGACACAGTGCAGTGTGAAAATGAACCACAGCAGCTGAAAATTTAGTTCCCCAATTGAACAGAGTCTAGCGGACTATCAGGTGTGAAGAGTTTATATCAGAGATCTGCATGTCTATTTCAAATCTCTAATGACTGAAATAAAGATTAAAAACAGTCCTAGTTGTAGGTTCAGAATACAAACCTGTACTATTTATATTTAGAGTTAAATTATTACATGAATGTTGATGAATTCTATTTTAATGATTTAAAGAGGCTGATGAAGAGAATGGACAAGTTAAACCAGAGCAGAGTTTTTTCCCTCTGGGTAAACTCGGTGATGCTGAGCTGCTGAAGCTGATTCTGGAGGAAGTGAAGGCCGCTCGACAGGAAGCTGGCAGTCAGAAGAAGCCCAGATGCTACCGACGGGTGGCCACAATCATCGATAATCTGTTCTTTGTTGGATATCTTTTGACTTTTGCAGCATTTGTGATGTATATATGTGTTGGATGGATTAATCTTTGAATTTTTATCTGGATTTTCTACAGTTTTCTTCTGCATACAATGATGTCTGCCAGTGGATACTAAGTTTGTTTTTTTCCTTAAAAATATGCATGAATTTAAACATCAGACGACATTTTTCCTCATACTTTTACAAGTTTTTCTCTTTGTTTGACTCACAATAAAATGTTACGCATATGAAATGCAAACTTTGTAATTTACTTGAAAGCCAATGCAGACGTATGTACATATAATGCAAAAATAATTAACATGCTAACTATAAAACCAAAGTAATAAAAGCATATTAAATTTATTTAGTCATAAAGATGCAAAATACGTAGAGAAAAGATATTCTGAACAGTGATACATCAAAAATGTTTGTTTCACTCTACAGACAAATTGTTCTGAATTGGATTCAACTCTTAGTTGGTAAAATGGGAGTAGAGTAATTTGCATATTTCCTATCATAAATCGGAGTTTGTGGCGTTCCCCAAGGCTCCATTCTTGGGCCTCATCTATTCAAAATCTGCATGTTTTACCTTGCTGAGGTTACAGAGTATCTCCATATGCTGATGATTTTATTTACTTTCCAATTTGATGTGTTTATCACTTTTATAAATGAGTGAATGTCTCAGAAATTTCTCAAATTTGATGCCAAAAAGACAGAAATTGTTGCATCAGGATTCAGCTTTACTCTTTTTTTTAAATGGATTGTTATGTTACTGAGAGAGGTCACTAAAAAAATAAATATTTTGTGAAAGGAAGGATTTTAAAAATATTTCTGATGGTCTATAAAGCAATGGGGATTTGATTTATGAATTTAATTCTTTTCTGTATTCCTAAGCTTCATTAACATCGGTAAAGCACATTATGTGTGAATGTTGGAATGCAGTAAGACTTGCATTGAATTAAAGTGTGCATTTATTCAACTTCAACTTTCAACTTTATTGTCAATTCCTCTTACATGTCCAGACATACAAGGGAATCGAAATGACGTTTCTCGCCATCCCACGGTGATACAAGACAGGGCGTAACTAACTTTGAGTAACAATAAGAGGCACAGTCTAACTAAAATTATCCTAAGCAATTAAATAAATAGATGTACAA
>CAEFZX010028532.1:0-65560 GCA_903066825.1 Alfaro cultratus
TTGTTGCCAGCTGAAAGATAATCGCCTATGCAGTAATTATCCAATAGGAGGCTTGTACCTATTTGCTTAGTTAAATCCAGGTGGCGACTTTTATTTTGGCCAGGCAGTGTATATATAGCAGTATTGGAGTGGTTTAGAAAGTATCCCCCTCTTCTGCAGGTGTGCTCTTCACGAAGCACCCGTCCAATCAGACGGTGTCTCAGGGGAACGAGGTGAGGCTGGGCTGCGCTGTGGAAGGCCTGACCGAACCCGACATCATCTGGATGAAGGACGGGGAGAAGCTGTACAGCACAGATCAGGTCTTCCTCATCCTGGGAGAGCAGCACTGGGAGACGTCCCACAGGTCCAGCAGCACCACACTGGAAATGACTGAGACCCGCCAACATGGCTGAGTTCACAGTGCCTTGCAAATTTAGGGGTGCACCGATTGTTGTTTTCTTGACGGTTGCTGATTACCAAGAAACCTGATCTACCAATTCTGATTTTGGCCGATACCGATTATTATTATTATTTTTTTGTCTGAATGTTGTTAAATATAGAAAGTAGCTCGCCGATTTGGCAATAGTGAGGTAACTTTTGTTAACTGCAAACATGCAGACATGACCTGGTGAGTTGGTCTGTCAGTCAAACATCTCTAAAGGCAGAGCAGAAGAGAACAGTGGGCAGAGGTAGATACAATCGGGGATAAGACCTGCTTTTCACACAAGCATCGTCCGAGCACCGATCTCTAAAAATTAAGGAAATGGGCACCGATAAGTGAGCTGGCTGGTATATCAGTGCACCCCTATTGCAAATGCATCCATATTGTCTGCATTTAATTACAAAACATGTTCATCCTTTAAACTTTTTCTAATTTTGTCACATTACAGCCATACATGTTGGTTTTATGTGATAGACGAATCAATTCCTTGTTTTTCCACATGAATATGCTTTTATCTTTTTATGTAGAGCAACCAGAGTGAAAAAAACACACATGTGCCTTTCAGTGTTTTATGTGTAAAAGAAATGTTAAAAATCCTTTATCCTCTTACTTCCGCTTCACAATTATGCACTACTTTGCTTTCATCTTTCACAGAAAAATTCATTCAAATGCATTGAAATTTGTGGGATTATTATGACAAAATGTGAAAATGGAAACGGCTCTGTGTCAACAGGTTCAGGCTTCGGGTTTGAAAAACAGGGAAGATGTCTGAATGTGTCACAAGGAATCTGATGTTGCCCAGACAATATCATCACTTTATTTCCCTTCTCTGGATGAAGAAACAAATCAAATCAGTAGATTAGGAGTGATTTTCTCCCCGTGCCTGTAAGCTCTGGTTCTGAGTGAGTCTGTGAATGTTGCTGGTGTTTGTTCTGCTCTGTTGAGGGCTAAACAGCAGATCAGCCGTAAATAGAGGCTGGGCCGCTTTTTGTTTTTAGCACTAATCATTCTACTTCTCCCACGCCTCCCTGTAAACTTTGTCCTCCTCACTCTTCCCAAGGGCAGATTAAAATTTAACCTCTAATGCCCTGATAACACAAAATGGTGTTGCTGTTTTTTTTTTTGCCAACTAGGTGACACGTTTCTAGATTACGGTGAAGTCTTAGCATCGTGTCTTCATCACAGTCAGGACATCTGTCTTTCCAATGCTCAGTGTTTTGGCCAAGCCGGTGAACCACACAGAGCCGGTCTGTGACCGTAAGCTGCTGGGACTTTTTTTTTTTTTTTTTTTAATTCAAGAGGATTCAGTAGCTGCATTTCCGTCACAAACTTTGCCAATGTCCCACTAATGACGAAAAAACTGAATTTCACAATTGCTGGGTTTCCGCTAAATATGAAAAGCAATTTAAATCATACTTTATTTAGTTTGTTAATTGGATAAGTCATCCTCCTGCTACTTCCTGTCATTGTCTTCTTCGTAGTTTGTGCCAGTGGTGACGTCGTGTTGTGATGCAAAAAAAAGTGTTTCTATTGAAATACATAATTTTTGACATGGCTAAAAGCACGACCTCATCCTAACACCAAAATGTTTTACCTAAAATGGATTGCACTTGTTTGCTTTTAGTGCATGCGCAAAAAATAATGTTTGTCGTCCATTTTACTACAAATCAAAAAGGAAAGTGAATAAAAGGCGCATACTTTGTCTTATTCTTAGCAGTTTCTACTTTAAGAAGATTTCATTTTGTCTGAATTTGTTGCATCAATTTGTCAGCAGTAGCAGAGAAGTTCTGACTCATGCTGCAGGATTTCTGTGTAAATCTGTCACTTTTTCAGTTCTAAATCAAGATCTGCTTGACGAAAAGCTGTGGTTTATTCTATGCCAGTGAAATGAAAGACAGATTAAAAAAATGTTATTGGGTATTAGGCAGAGTAGAAAAGACTTGGACAAATAAGAAATAAATCCACTCATGTTTAATTTTAAGTGGTTGTTATTTCTCATTCAGTGTGCTGAGGTCCTGTCACAGAGCTCTGTCTCCCACTGAAAGCAGATTTCAATCAGTGTGCTGCCACAGCATGCTTGGCAGCACACTGTGGCCCACTGGGCCACTCGGCTCAGACCTCTGTGGTCCCTCTCTGTCAGCAGCCATTACAAACAGAAGAATGGTTCGGGAAGCAGTACGCTGTTCCAACGCTTCCCCAGAGCAAAGGGCCTGATGTAACGATCCCAACGTTTAGAAAGAAGCTGCTGCATGAGCCACTCAGAAAATCCAACCTTCTTTAGTTTTATTTGAAGTGAGGAAATTCAGTCACTTTCTACTGATTACTTCCTACTTACAAGCAAGAAAATGTTCATAGTCTTTCCACAATATAACCCCTATAGTAAACATAAAGTATTCTTTTGGTCTGAAAACAGATCTTTCCCTAAAGATTAGACAGTCAAAAGAAAGACAATGTTTTGGGGAACAGTAAAAATATAATGATTTTTAGTTGGTTCTATTATTTGCATCTAAAGTGAAATGTACATAAACACCCAAAGCATTATCCACACTGTCATTAAAAGTATATAGTTAAATGTACTTGATCACCTGGCCATCAATAAGGAAAACACCTACATACACAACACAAGGCCAAGGTGGAAAACATCAACGTAGACCTTATGGTAGTACTCCCATAAATCAATAAATTAAGGAGCTATAAAGCCATTTCCAAGCAATCTGAAGTCCATCATTCTACAGAGAGACATTATTCACGAATAAAAAAACATTATTGGCAATATAATGTACTATATGTTTACTATAGTATAGTACTATAGTATGGTTACTAGGCTCTCCATCCCTAGCCTGTGATGTAGAGGACATCCCAGCCTAGCCTGGTAATGTAATTAATTGCAGACCCTCCAATTAATTCAATAAAAAATGTTAATTGAGTCTCACCACTACTATTTACTTGAAAAATCATATTGGTGTAGATGCCATCAGAAGACAGCTGCATGGTGCGGTGGAACAGTTTTCCTCCACCACGGAGCTTTGGTCCAGCTGATTGTTGTTGGTTGTCCGTTTGTAGAGGTGATGTCAGCTGATTGTCGTTTCTGTTGGACCTGCAGAGGCAGCAATGCTGAAGCACGCCCATGGTTGTGACGTTCTACCTTGTGGTTGCAGTGTGAAGTCGGTCCAGCAGCAGGATGCTGGTCAGTATTGGTGTGTGGTGGAGTCCCACGGTCAGATGTTCGCCTCTGAACGAGCCTGGATAACAGTTGAAGGTAAGGCCATAAACGCACCGCGGTAGTAAATCTGTCTCTGCGTTTGCTCCTGCTCAGTCCCCTGGTGGTCATCCTCCTCTGTTCCTCCTCCACAGGCGTCCCTCACTTCATCCAGGAACCTCAGGATGTGGCGACGTTCCCCAGCATCCCCTTTAACCTCTCTTGTGCTGCTGTCGGCCCCCCTGAGCCTGTGGAAGTGCTGTGGTGGCTGGGAGGAGTGCAGGAGGGAGGACCCCAACAATCCCCCTCTGTCCTCCATGTCCCAGGTCAGAACCTCTGCTTGGGTGAAAACTCTTCCTGTGTTTGTTCCTGAAAAAGCTCCATCTTGGTCTGACCTAATCAAAGCTCCAGTAGGGTTTTACATGTTAGTGTCTGGGATTGTAGGACAGAAAGGGCTTTAATCTGGTAAAACAACCAGTCAGCATGAAGATGGAGTCTTCGGACCCTGAGAGCTTCTGATGGAAATGAATTGACCAGGTTTCCTCTGGGTGCATGATCAACATGCACCTTTGCTTCAATCTGGTTAAAAGTGTAGCAGTGAATAGTGCAACACGTAGGCATGTCCAGGCATATCCTGACTTCTAATGGAAATGTCTGCAGGTTTGTACCAGAAGTTTGGCTAAACTAGTTTCTTTAATAATACAGCTCACTGCATACCAACACAAACCGCTTTACTGCTGCGTCTGCTATCATGGCAGAAGTAGCCCACAGAATCGGTCTGGTAGTAGTAGGATTAAGTTGGATACTGATATGTAAAGGTTGGTTTAGGTAGGAGAATCTGAAACGAGGACTCAAAAGCATTTCACACTACAATTAATCAATCAATTAATTCACACATTTGTACACTGATGGTAGCCATGGCTACTATGGGGTCCTCTGACTACCACCAGCAGGAGAGATGGCTGAAGTTTTTTGCCCAAGGAGAAAATGACTAAGACAGATGAAGTGGGGGTTCAGTGGGGGTTCAAACAGGAAGTCTTCCTCCTGAGAAAACTGCTTTTTACCCTAAATAGTTTAAACTAAACTCCGCAACAAATTCATCTAATCATTCTGTATGATAATAAACAACAATGAACCTTCAGAACAATGAACCTAAATATGCCGTGGCTGCATATCTAGCTCCTAGAACTGGACTCAAAAAAGCTGATGCTTTTCCAGTCCAGTCCGCCTGATGAGTCAGGTGGACTGGATTTAATCTGAAGGTCACTTTACAATACAGAGCTCCACATCAGAACTTCAAAATAAAAGACTGGAAAGTGTTTCAGTTTAAAGTTGAGACAGGATCTTGAAATTTTAGTTGCTCTTTCTTTCCTTTTAGAATTGAACATTTCTAATTTAGATGTGTCACATGCTCCATACTCCAAGCAGCTTGGAAAAAACAGCCGTCGATACACTTCTCTGTTCTGGACCTGTCAGTGATTTACAAACAAGGTGACACACACACACACACACACACACACACACACACACACACACACACACACACACACACACACACACACACACACACACGCCCAGAGTGTTTCCTGTCAGTAAGGCAAGTTGGGACATCTGATCTGATCCTGCCTGTTGATGTAGATTGTAATGACAGGACCTTATATCACTCACTAAATACATTTACAACCACAAACTTCGGCGTATTTTATTGGCCTTAATGTAACAAACAACACCAAGTTTTAATAAAATCCTTCACAAATAAAGACCTGGAAAGTCTGACTCACACTTCTACTCACCTTTATTTATTTAGTAAAATCCAGTATTACCAGTTGCCTTCAGAACCTAATTGTAGTCAGACTCCTACTTTGTGTTATTTAATCTGAGTCTTTACTCTTCTGCTTCTGGCCTAAGAGATTCTTTAGAGAACATTAGAACAACATCATGCAGACCGAGGGACCCATCAGGGATGACGCTGTGGATCCCTGCAGCTCACACTGGCTTCAGATAGAAATCCTGTCTGAAGTTTTTAATAATCCTTTATGGGACACATCGTGTGTTGTGGCAAGATAAATGGATACACAAGAACCATCTGGCCTACTGCTAGTGGAACAAGTTCATAACAGACTCCTGTTATGAACATGAAGGAGTCTTTATGAATTCGGTAAATAATGACACTTTAATGCAAAGTTGCTCTAATAGTTGCATTGAAAGTCCAGTAAGAGTGCCAACTTTTCATTAAAGTGTCATTATTTACAAAATAATACAAAGTTAGCACTTCTAATGGACTTTTAATGCAACTTTGCATTAAAAGTGTCATTATTTACCGAATGACACTTCATGACAACAGTCATAGACATTCATAAAGACTCCTTCATGGTCATGACAGATGTTATGTCATGATCATGACAGTGTCATGTCAGTCTTATGCACACCCTGTCAAATAAAGTGTTACTGTCTTTTTTTTTCAACAGATCATGTGACATTTGCAGCTCTAAGCAATTTTATGTACGGTAATTAAATGTTGTTGTAACTCATATTAATTCAAAATCCTTCATATAGTAAATGCAGCCAGAGCTCTAATAGAAGGGGTTATGTCAAAGCGTATTCTCATGGAAAAAAACACGAAATTTGGTCCAGCATGAGCTGAAAAGGCCTAGTCAAAGTCCAAACCTAAACTGAGCTGAGAATCTGGGGAAAGACATGGTGAAGATCTGCAGCAAAGAGTTCTTCCATAAAATATTCAGGAGAGGTGGGCTGAATACAGATTCACACCGCACTTTTCAGATTAAAAATAAATAAATAAAAAATTATAAAAATATAATGTGAAAAGCTCATCTCATTTTCCTTCAGCCGCTGTTAAAACTCCAGCTCTTTCCTGTTCTGTGTGTGTGTCTGTGTGTGTGTGGGTGCAGGTGTGAACAGCAGCATCAAGTTTTACTGTGAAGCGAAGAACGCCAGAGGAATCTCTGTGTCCAGAACCGGAACCGTCTACATTAAAGGTGTGTCCTGCTCCAAAACTGGCTGTAGTGATGGACTCTGTCCTGAAAATAGTTTGCCTTCTGTCACCAGAAGAACATATCCAGGATTAAAAGATTAATCCTGATCTTCAGCAAGATCTGAAGAAACTCATTCATACGTTTAAATTTTGTCGCATTGATTACTGCAACAGTGTCTTCATAGGTCTGCCTAAAAAAATCAATCAGAATTCTGCTGCTGGCAGATAGATAGAGAACATCACCCAGTCCTGAAGTCCTTCACTGAGAGAATAGACTTTAAAATACTGATGTTAGTTTATGAATCACTGAAGGGTTTAGCACCACAATACATTAAAGATCTGCTGTTGTCGTATCAACCTTCCAGAACCTCTCAGGTCTTCTGGTGCTGGTTCTGCTCTGCATCCAGAACCAGAACCAAACATGGATTCCGTTTTTATGCTCCACTTATCTGGAACAAACTTCCAGAAAACTGCAAAACAGCCGAAACACTGAGTCCCTTAAATCAAGACTTAAAACTCACCTGTTTAGAGTTCTTTGATCAGCAGGAACTGGAACATCAATCAGCTTATTGGTTGTGTATTTGCTTGATGATTTTGATTATATTTGACTAAATGTATTGTTTATTGCTTGTTTCATAACTAATGACTGATATATATTTTTTAAATCTTTATTTTTGAAGCATTGAGAAGATTACAAAAGCTTGATTCCACCTCAAGTTCACAGTTTCAGTCTGTGATCAATTACAAAATTCCTTCTCTTTACCGTTTACATTTACAAGACAAAAACACAAAGAGGGAACAAGGAGGTACTATTTTGAAAAGACAATCTCTTTGAACTGCCTTGCTGCTGAAATGTTCCATCTAAATAAAGGACGCACCAATCAGCCTCTCTGTCTGTCTGCTGAAGTGTTGCCAGCAGCTCCAGTGGACCTGCAGCTTCTCAGGATTACAGACAACAACGTTACATTGTCATGGAAACCAGGATTCATGGGTTATTCTGAACTGTCCACCTGTGTGATTCAGGTAAAACACACACACACAGAAAGGCAGAGGTACATTGTCAGTGGTTGTGCAGCTGCCCCTGCTCCTCCCTTGCAGGTGGTGCGGGTGTCGGGGCGCCGGTGGAACCTCCCCCAGCAGGAGGTGCAGGTTCCTCCTCACATCCACACGCTAACGGGCCTCAGGAGTCACTCCAACTACAGCCTGAGGGTCTCCTGTGTGAACGAGGTGGGAGCCTCCCCGTTTTCCCCGTGGCTGACCTTCATCACCCCGGAGTCAGGTGAAGAAGCTGATGGTGGATGTGTGTTTAAGCTGGTTGCTGCTCACAGCCAGGTGTTGAGCTCAGGGCCTGCTGCAGAGTTTCACCAGTAAACACTGGAGCTGCTGGTCCCCTGCTTAGAGCTGAACCCTCTGGGTCGGTGGGTGTTTGTTTGTTTGTGTATATATGTGTGTGTGTGCGTGTGTGTGTGTGTGCGCGCACTGGTCCAGCTGGACCTACTCCAGTGGATTCCAGTCCTCTCTGTACAATGAGCTTTTGTTTGTGGCCTCAATCCATTTATAAGGGCCGGATAAAGTGATTTTAGCGCCACCTGCAGGAACATGGACCAACATGTTATTTATTATTAGTATTTGATAGAGACAGACACACAATAACATAGACAGACTGAACAAAGCAACACTCCCATGCCTGTATCATGGTGCAGATGCTTGTTCCTATGCAGGCTTTTCTAAACAGTATATCTAAAAACTATTAGGAAGTAAAATAATAAAACATGATATTGACAATGTATCATCATCTTCTTTAAAAAAAAAAAAAGACCACCTCTGTTTTTGCCAAAAGATTATTTAGGAAAAAACAAATCACTTTTGCCACAAAATGACGGTGACGACATGCAGGCCTGTTGCAATAAGCAATATGGTCTCATAACCATATTATCGTTTATCGCAATAACTTGTGGGAGAATTTATCATCCAGCAAAATTTGTGCAGTCCCAATGTTATCAAAATCATACACATAAAGTAAAGAAATAAAAAACATGACAATAAAAAAGAAACATTATAGCTTCTGGATGACATGGCCAGAGTTTAGTTTGTTTTTTGCACATATTGAAGCTGGTTATAGACTTTAAACTGACAGGAAGTGAGTCACATGCTGTGGATCCTCCAGAGAGAGAGAGAGAGAGAGAGAGAGCACTTTGAGCAAAACTACTTCTTGCCGTTTGAAGTCGTTCTGGTAGCTCTGCTGTTGCCCTGCAATCTCCGTATACAGTTGCTTAATGGTTCAGGTGCAAGTCAGCTTAAAAGTCAGCTTTTAAAAAATTGTGATTTATAAAATTGGAAAAATCCAGAATACCGTGTCCAGCCAGAATCGAGCTGAAGTGACCCACTTTCAGCTTTGGATTGTTCCGCCAATATGGCAGCTGAGATTGAGATGATGTTAAAGAAGAAATAGAGCTGGTGCTGACTGAACTGTGTGGCCCTGTCTGCAGTGCCCTCTGTGGCCCCCAGGAACCTGAGCTTTGAGCTGTCAGGGCAGAAGCTGTCTCTCCAGTGGGCCAGGCTGAAGGAGGATGAGCTGCAGGGGAAACTGCTGGCCTACAAGCTGCAGTGGACTCATGGAGGAGAACCTCAGGTGAACGCTCCGTCATAGCACAGCACTCCATCCATGACTCCACCACCTCCTGGTTTGTTTTCAACAATTCTTTAACATTTTGAGTTGCACTATGTAACTTTTATAAGGAATATGTTGTGTCACCATGTCATGACAATTTAATATAAGACAGATAATACACGGGCATGATTGACAGCGATAAGACCCGCCTCCTCGCTCTGATTGGTTGTTTCTTGTTAGCACTGGGAAAAACCAGAAGAGCTTGATTTTTTTTGTTTTTTTTTTATTATTTGTTTCATAACATTCAAACACACCCGTCAGGGTTTTTCACCCTTTTCTCTTTTTTGTTTTACTAATCTGAAAGATGAATCTGATTTGATGAAAATTTTGAGTGATATGTGTGTGTGTGTGTGTGTGTGTGTGTGTGTGTGTGTGTGTGTGTGTGTGTGTGTGTGTGTGTGTGTGTGTGTGTGTCCGTAATGAGCATTCTTGATGCCAGTGTTTCCATGAGGCTGGAGGGAATGTTGCTCCAACTGATGAAGATATTCTCGTCTCTCCCTGATTTATTAGATGTACCCACTGATTCTGGGACAGAGTTTTGCTTCATTAAGTGTAAACTGTTTTTACTTTCTCTGTTAATCACTGCAGCAAGTCCTGCTGGTGAGTTTTTACAGTAACTCTTTATTTGAAGGAGTGTGCATAAGACTGGCATTAACATCATGACATAACATTTAATGCAAATATACATTGAAAGTTGGATTAAAAGTGCTTTAAGAGGGTCAACATAGCATTATTTGGTAAGTAACTGCATTTTTATGCAAAGTTGCATTAAAACTTACATTAAAAGTCAATTAAAAGAGTCATTTTTTCATTAAAAGTGGCACTTAATGACACTTCATGACAACAGTCATAAACATTCATAAAGACTCCTTCATCTTTATTACAGTGTCATATCAGTCTTATGCACACACCCTCAGATAAAGTGTTAGCATTTTTACTTCTTAATCTGATTTCACTAAATCTGTTTCTGTTTGCTGCTGTTAAAGTTGGTTAGTTCATCTGTAATAAACCAGGTGTGATGTGTAAGTATTTCGGGTCTTGGAGTCAGAGGGAACTGGTGGTGTGGGTTTTTTTTTGTTTTTTTTAGTTACAGATCAGAGAGGATGTTGTCTAGAGCAATCAGGACAGACTCAAGCAGCAGCTCTCTGTCCAGTCAGGGTCTGATGCAGGGTTCTGTTCTGTCCTAGCGGTCCCAGAACCAGCTAAAGTTCCTCATATCGCTAACTGTGTGTCTCCAGGAACCTCTGCTGTTTAAGGACAACTCTACTCCGATGTTAGACGCAGCCCGTTTCTTCAACGCCTCCATCCAGGTGGCAGCCTGCACCGCGGTTGGCTGTGGACCCTGGAGCTCCCCGGTGCTGGTGATGCCTGCCTCAGGTAGCCTGTCAGGGGGTCGGTCCGGTTTAACCAACCCGGCAGTATTTATCTGATCAATGCTTCCTCCCAGGCAGCAGAATGACCTCCTGTTAAACAGATGTTTGCTTCCTATCAGGATTGCTTTAGTTTTGTTTTTCTCAGTACAGTTCAGTTTGTCTGATTCAGTTAGTTTTTTAAAACTATGTTTGCTACTTTTAATTAGCTAAATATTGTTGTAGTTTTTGTTTAGTTGTAATATCTATAGTACTAGATTAAAATTTTTTCATACATTGGTTAATTTTAAGGTGCAGAATTTAAAAAGGTCAAAGTACTGTACTGTGATTATGTACACATATATTGGGTAACGAATACTAAACAGAAGAAACCATTTTCTAAAAAATGTTTTCAGTTATTGTTAAACAACCAACTAACTCCCAACCTTTGCTGTTACTATTTTGTGGGTTAGCGTAACATATGGAGTAACATTATTTGCCGACAACTGATGTAAACTGCTTGTGTATGAGGGGGGATTATTATTTCACAACAGTTTGAAATGTGAATAAATACATATATTCATAAATACAAAAACAAAGGATTTTATATTTACCTTTTCTTTTTCTTTTTTTTAGTTTTATAAACACACAATATAGTTCCAGTTAGTTATAGCTCCCCCCCCCCATTAATTATCGGTTTTGTAATTTCTTCTATAGTAAGGAAGGTTATTATAGTTATGTTAACTATAATAACCTTCCTTACTATAGATGATTTCCTGTTGGATTCTTGTCTATTTAAGAGAGTAGATTTTAATTGTTATTGTGAAGGATTATTCTGTTCCATTCTGTTTTAAACTGGACTGATGTCTGCCCCCCTGCTGCTCCGTCAGCTCCTGTCCAGGTGCAGCGGAGCCGCATGTGGGTGGGGCTGCTGCTCGGCCTGCTGGTGGCCACCATCGTTGGGCTGCTGCTCACCATCGCAGCTCAGCGCAGAGAGAAGGAAACAAAGTTTGGGTATGATGCCTGATGTGTGTGTGTGTGAGAGTGTGAGTGAGAGAGAGTGTGTGAGTGAGATGTCTTGTTTGAATCGGAACACACAGAGGAAGAGAGCTGATCTCGTTTTTTTGTTGTGTCTGTTTGCAGTTCGGCCTTTAAGGCTCCTGGTCCAGAGAGTTCGGTGTTCTTCACCGCAGCTCGGTCGTTCAGCAGAAACATGGCTGATCTGCACGAGTCCACCTGTGAGTGAACGGTTTCCTACGATACCTTCTTCTGCTCAGAGCTGGTACAGACATTTACCGTCTCTTTACTAATGACACTGCTGTGGAAAAGTATTTGCCACAGCAATGCTTACCCGCCTTAAACATTTGCCCCCTTAAACATTTACTGTTTAAGGGGGCATTTGCTAGCTAGCTGGGATGCTAATAGACTTCTTTTTTATGTTTCAGATCAAAATCAGAATTTACTGACATATGAACATTGTTGGTCAAGTTCCTTTCAAACATGAATTGATTTGATGCATTTTTTGTTGTGTATGTGGAAAATAACCATCTTTCTATTAGAGATAGATCCTGAACACGCCTCTAATCAGAGCCCAGCTACGTAACCGTGGCAATCAGGTGTTGTAGCTTGCCGTTGCTGCCCAATGCGGTGATGGTGGCGTCCTGTAGGCTTCTAACGGGTCTCACATCACACTTGGGGAACTTGCTGCATGGCACTTTAGTTTGCTTTTGGCTCGGCTTCAGTTTTTCCTGAACTGTAGCTAACGGAATCTCTGAGGTGGTCTACATCATTCAGAAGTGGACTTGGACTTCTTTCCCTGTTGCAGAGAGTTACTCTCTTGCAGTTAGTTTGGTGAACTGTTCACCGTTGCTCCATGTTTTCTCCATCAGTGGGTAGTGGTTCTCTCTAGTCCCAAAGCCTAAGATGCGTCTCTATAAACCTTTCCAGACTCATTGATGTCAGGGAGTTTATTTCTGATTTGTTTTTGAATTTCTTCAGATGGGACATGATGTGTTGCTTATTGTTTTTAGATTCTATTTAGGCGATTCTGTGATTCTGCGTTTTTAGCAGCAATGAGATGAAAAGAAAAGTGGTTAATTACACATTATTCATGATTAAACAAGGAAGGGGAAGACTTTTTTATATAAAGCCAGGCAGGCTTCTTTCATCTTTCAGAAACCTCTTTTTGTTTTTACTTAGGTTATCTTTATCTGATATTAAAATTTTCTTGACCTTTACATGTGGCAAAAAACAACTAAAAACAGATTAATTCTGTAAGTAGCGAATATTTTCTTCCAGCAGTTTACGTCTGTCATCAGGCTAAAGTTGAAGCAATATGACGATTACTCTTTTATGATATCTTAGCTTTCTCTTCTCGGCTCACCAGGCGATAAGTTGAAATGTAACTGTGTCTTCCTTCCTTCAGTGGACAGTCTCTGCATCAGCAGTGAGCTGAAGAACAAGCTGCAGGATGTGTTGATTTCAGAGAGACTTCTTACTCTGGGCCACATGCTGGGAAAAGGTAACACCACCACATAAACCAGTCAGTAGCAATCCGACCCAATATTTGGTTTGGTAAAGCAACACAAAAATGACCTTAAAATTAAGAAAAAAAACCACCAGAATCATTTTGTCTTTATTCTGCTAATATTATGACCTTGATATTTGTAAGTAAGAAATAAAATATCTTAGTTTTCTTGCCCTGATACTCTGTTATATTTGCATTTCTAGCCTCTGCCGCCATTTAAAAAAATTTTTTTTACTGTCACAAACTTCTCTAGCTCTTCTCCTCTGTCAGCTGTGTACTCTCTGCTACTTCTACTGGGTTCAACAGGTGGACTGTTGATTAATTTGAGCACTGCTGCCACCTAGTGACGGCAAGTTAATACAGCAGTCAAAACATGAAAAAACTATTGAATCTGAAAAAGTCTAAAAAGAATTTGTGTTCTAAAAATATCAGATTCAACAAATATGTTTAAATATATTAGTTCTAAGTCTAGTAAAAGAAACCATTAACAAGAAATCCTTTAACAAAATAGAAATTCTGTTGAGTACATAGGAAAATTCAGAAACTGAGTGAAGAAATGGAACGACGTGATGTAAAAGCTGGATGTTGATGTGTGTATGTTAACCTTTACAGGTGAGTTTGGCTCAGTGCGTGAAGCCATTCTGAAGACTGATGACTCATCGATGCAGAAGGTGGCTGTCAAAGTGTTGAAATGTGAGTCATCATGGGATTTCTATTTCCTATTTTCCCAAACAGAAAACGAAGAACATAAGAAAGAGGGTATTGATTAATCCAAGTGTAAATGCTTGTTTGAATAGCAGCGTTTTCAGCTGGTATTTAAAGACAGACAGACAGACAGACAGAGAGTCCTTTACGGTGAGTTGGGAGTGTGGAAGTGTTTTCCAAATGGAGGATGTGGTGAACTAACTTGGCCAAAGTGCCACCAAATTTATTAGGCAAAAACTCATGAAATTTGTTACTTACATTCGAGTGAGGCTTTCCCATCCTTTCATTATCTACTTTCTTCCAAACTTCAACAATCTTGCTGGCCAGAGTGTTTGTGACATGTCAAAGAAGTGGGGGTCAAAACGCTGCTGCCTGTAAATGTGTGTGTTTTCTTATGCAGCTGACATCACCTCTTCAGGTGACATTGAACAGTGTCTAAAGGAGGCTGCGTATATGAAGGACTTCCACCATCCCAATGTCATCAAGCTCATTGGTAACACCAGCAAAACACACAGAATGCTTCAACAAGCTGTCAGAAAACCCAATTCACAGTTTGTTCTGTGCAACAGGAGTGAGTCTGCACCGGCGTCCCGGCCAGCGGCTGCCAATCCCAATGGTGGTCCTGCCGTTTATGAAGCACGGGGATCTGCACACCTTCCTGCTGTTGTCCCGTTTAGGGGATGACCCATTTGTAAGCAACTGGTTATGAATAATTTCATGCTTGCACCTGATGCCTGATAAACTCCTGACAACATACTGTCTCTGCTTTAGGACCTTTCTCTCCAGACTCTGGTGCAGTTCATGCTGGACATCGCTCGGGGGATGGAGTATCTGAGCAGCAAGAGCATCATCCACAGAGACCTGGCCGCCCGAAACTGCATGTCAGTCAGAACACTTTTCTGAGCTTTAGCTGACATTTACCAACTCCAGTAGAAAACACTGGTCTCAGTTGGACCTAAAAGATTTTTTGATCATTTTAAGATCTTTATCACCTTAAAAATGGATTAAAGTTAAAAAGCAGTGTAAGCACTCCATCTTTCGCCTGTGGAAAGGTAGAGAAGTAAAAGAAAGGCAGATCTACCATTTTGTTCTTTCTTCCTTGATTAAATTTGGTGTTGATGCTGTCGTGATTTAAGCAATTGCAATATTAATTAGGTCATTAATTTGGCACAATTAGTGGCCTCACTTGAAATGGCGTCCATTTGAAATGCAGTCCCTGTGACATGACTTTAGTTTTAATCAACTCCTCATTTATTGAGTTAAAAAAAAATGTGGCGAGCCAGCCAGGACAACTTAAAAAAAAGGGGGGGGAAATGAACAGAAGTACTTTATAGTGTGTGCGTGTGTGTGAACCAGGTTTTTATATCCGTGTGGGGACCTATTTCTCTCTACATTGTGGGATTGTGGGGACCACTGCTTTTTGTGGGGACATTTGCTGGTTCCCATGAGGGGAAATGCTGTTTTGGGGTTAGGTCTTAGGTCTGCGATGGTTAGGGTTGAGGTTAGGCTGTAGAAAATGAATGGAAGTTGATGTAAAGTCCCCAAAGTCATTGAAATATGACTCCATGTGTGTGTGTGTGTTGCAGGTTGAACGAGAACATGTCTGTGTGTGTGGCAGACTTTGGCCTCTCTAAGAAGATCTATAGTGGAGATTATTACCGTCAGGGCTCTGTTTCCAAACTGCCTGTCAAGTGGATCGCTCTAGAGAGCTTGGCAGACAATGTGTACACCACTCAGAGCGATGTGGTACTCACACACACATACACACACATTGCTATCTACACAACACAAAAGGCTAACTTACTAACTTATGGATTAACTGTGGTTTTATGCATATGTATTTATTTAACTGTATTTGTTTCAGTGGGCGTTTGGTGTAACAATGTGGGAGATCATGACCCGGGGTCAGACTCCATATCCTGGAGTGGAAAACTCTGAGATCTATGAGTTTCTGATCAAAGGAGAGCGTCTGAAGAAACCTGCAGACTGCAGAGAGGACATGTGAGTCTTTACACACCAACAGACGTTGAGAATATTTAGGTTTATGACGTATCGTATACAGTGTTAGAGGTGAAAGTTTTTGTCACATTTCACCCCCCTTTTTTACATGTTTGTTGGTATGAGACAGATGATCTGTGAATAAATGCAGCTCTTCTGCCAGTACGAACTAGAAACAACCAATCAGAGTTAGAAGGATCTGAGCACTGTCAATCACCCTCTGTGTGGCGCTGCTGATTCCTTCCCTCTCCCTTTCTCTCTGCTACCCTTCATCTAGCATAGCCTGTTGTGAATGCTAATGCTAGCTAGCATGGCCACCAATGATGGGGTGTAAATAGTTTTCCTGTAACAGTAAGTTGTTTATTATCATTAGCACGATAAGCAGGGAGTACATGAGGTTGGCTCTGATTGGTTGCTTCTGACTGGGAGTGGAGAATTTGTTCAGATGGCAATAGAAGCTCATAGAGGTCGAGATCGAGCTGTTCACATATTATCTGTCTCATACCATATCATGTCACGATATGGTGACAGTTTTAACAAATATGTGAAAAACATATATTTCATAAAAGTTACCTGCTGCGGCTTTAACGTTTCAAAATGCTTTTACAGTGACCTTTCTAATTCATTTTCTGAATTTTAGCAGTTTTGTTTGGCTTGTTTTTTTCATCTTCTGTCTGCTAGTTATGAGATCATGCACAGATGCTGGAGCCCAGTCCCCAAATGCCGTCCCAGTTTCCCGCAGCTGGTCGCTCAGCTGGAGGCGCTGCACCTGGCCCTGTCCCCTGTCGCCCCTCTGAAGGAGTCTTTGCTCTACGTCAACCTGGAAGGGGACAACAGCGAGACGGACAGAGAGGAAGGAGCCGTGGGGGCCCGGGTCCTGGGACCGGAGGCCGCAGCGGAGGGCTCCAGCTGGAGCTCCAGCTGGAGCGTCCCCTGGCAGCGCCGGGCAGAGGACGAGGAGAAGGACTGGCTCATGGTGGGCTCTGGGGCCGCGCTGGCTATCGGAGGGGACTACAGGTACATCATGGGGCCCTGTGGAGCTATTGCTGAGGAAGCCGAGGAGGTGGGCTCGGTGGAAAGAAGAGGGGATTTAGCAAACGGACCAGTTGATGAGCTGCGGGACGAAGACGATGACGTTGTAATTAACGTTTGATCAATGGACCTGCCACGGCCCAGATTTGCTCCTCTCTCCTGATTGGCTGTTCGCTTTATGTCTCAGAGCGGCTGCAGTCGGTGGAGACCAGGCAAGGTACTTACAGATCAACTCTTCCAGGCGAAGTGACCTTCATCTGTTGCCAGCACACAAACACATTCCTGGCGTGTTGTTGAGTGAGTCAGTGCTTGAGGAGCTCGGAATCTCTGAGTCGTTTCAGAGATTTGTTTGTAAAAGGATGAAATATTTTTTTGGTTCCAGCTTCTGAGGCAGAAAAAATGAACTTTAATACCTTAGTATTTCACTAGTTTATCATGAGGTCAATAATAGGAATAAAAAGTTTGAGAACATTTCTCACCTCTGAGAGCTGCTAACCATCTGCTTTACGTTTGGTGAAATAATTAATAGAGATGCACCGAGAAATCAGCTGGTGATTCTCAGAGTCGGATGATTTTCATCTGACCAGAGACTGGCTAAAAAACGACATCTTTTTAGGTTCAGTAAATGCACCACGATGTGGAGGCTGTTACTTGTGGTCAGAACTCAAATAAGCTGATTTCAGTCTCTGTAAAGAGTGAAGAGGCACAGAGGTGGAAGAATCTGCTTAAAAGGAAACAGTGTTTTTTTTTTTACAATTCATCAATGTCTGCATAGAGGGAGAGATGTTCAGCAGACCTGTTGAACAGAGAACAAGCAAATGGTTTCCGTTTATCTTTTTGAGTTTTCAGTGTTCATTGTAAATAGTAAAGCCATAGAGTTTTCTCTACAATATTCCGTTCATGACTACGATAACTGGTGCTAATTCCTAATCCAAGTTGCTAAAAATAGTAAAAAACTGTTACAGCTTGATGCCGACTCAGCTAATTTAAATAATGACTCGTGACGACAGGGAGGGTAGAGAAAGTGCTACAACAGCAATTTGGAAATGATTGAAATCGGGATCAGCGTGTCAAAACTCCAGAGAAGAAATCAGCCACAGAACCGTGATCTGTGGATCTGTGGAGGGTAACTGTCACTGGTTAACCATGATACTGACGGGAAACATTTGGACTTCTCCCTGTGATTTTGCTCCATAATTTAAAACGATTTAAGCCTCTTTCTTGGTGACATTATGAAACTTGCTCTTTTTTCTTAAGAACTGTGAAGCTGGGTTGTGCCAGGATTCTGCATTTGGGTGAGACGTAGGCGGGTATTGAAAACGGTTTGGAGTCCATCTACAAAAGTGAAGTCAGAATGATCTGATGGGAGCTGAGATTATCTCCGCTGAGGATTAACCGTCTCCTTCTTGGAATGATCAAAGCAAATCCTCTGCAGAAGACATGGGGATCGTCCTGCTGTAAAAACATGATTTGTCCGTTTCCACTGGGAGAATACCGTCACTGGAGGAGAGGCTTGGAACTGGTGGACATACAACGAGGCTGCACAGCTCTGCACCTGAGCTTCCTCATTATCAACAAGCAAACAAGCTGAGGAAATGGCAAGCCTCGGCATGTTTTTTCTATCCTTCCTTGATAACCAGTGTACCAGCTAATCAGGCTGGAGTACGAGGCAACAGCTGCTGCTTCAGTGACACACTGCAGGATCTGGGCAATGAGAGAGATGGTATTAAATGCATAGTCAGTGATAACTCTGCAGTCAGACAGAACGACCCAGTTTGACATGCAGAACTTTAACAGGCAGGCGTAAAACGTGCCTCAGTGTTGGCAACAGGTGAAGAGCAATAATGTTGTAGGTAGAAACAACTTTTAATGGTTTTATTGATAACATTTCTGACAGTAACACTGTTTTTCAATGAGTTGTCAGTAAAGTTGTTTAATTATGGCAGCACTAAGAACTCTGGGGAAGCTTTTATTGTGCAGCAGAAGGCAGTGAAGGTCTGACATGTCACATGAAATCCTGGAAAATAAATGACACGCGCAACGATTACAATAAATATCAGTCTTTAAAGAAGGGCTATTATGTAAAATCAATTGTTTTGAGCAGTACTTCATGTTACAATGTTATTAACATGAAGTATTGCTTCATGTTAGTAAGCAGTACCAGGTATATCAAAAACATACCTGGTGTTGCTTTGATTCTTGAAGGCATCCTTTAGTCTCCCATGGCAACCATTCGGGGATGCTCCACCTATTTCCACTAAGCTCCTCCTCTGAGCTATAGTCTCTAGCCGAGCTTCTTCCTCGTAGAGCACCCCTCCGCTCCTTCAGACTAGTGGCAGCAATTAGCAAACACCTGATGGAACCGCACATCTGCTGAGCTCATCGTAGGAGCTACTTCTCAGTGAAACACTCCTAAGAACTGTTGTAAAGAGCATAATAGAGGAGCCATGTTGAGATTACTTTCTGAGGGCGGAGTGTTGAAAAGAGTAGGAGCTTCTTAAAGAGACAGAGGCCCAATTTCAAGGCATTAAACTGCAAAGTCAAATTTGTTTTATGTTTGCCATATATAGCATTTTTCAACTGACGCTGACAGTTACTTGATTGTGCTATAAAAGGACAATATGTGCATGGAAAATACATAATATCCCCTCTTTAAAACTAAGTTGTTGTTTTTTTTTTGCAAACAGGTTATTTCACAATAATCAAAACTCTCCTGCTAGCTGTTAGCATCTTGTAAATCAGGTTATTTGCTCCCAAATCAGACCTTTTGTCCTGGGGACTAAACTGCTTTGGTCTGGTTGTCAAGGTTACAGCAGGTGACTAGAAGATGAACCAGGAGCTGTTGCCTTGGTGAAAATGTGCTGCTCCATTTAACATGCTAATGTTAACATGTTGGTCTTGACTTGATTAGCCCCTCTGGGACATGATGTAGCACATGTGAAATGGCTTTAGACGTGTTTTTAACCTGAAGCGTGTGCAGTCTGCTGATCATGGTGAACTGAACACGTAGAGTTGAAACCAGGAGTTTACAGAAATGAATAAAAAGACAATTTTTAAATTTTCTCACTGTGAAGTTAAATCAGATCAAACATGTCTTGTTTTAGCCTAATCAGAATCACCACATTTCTACTTGATAATTGCCAGTAAACAACGTGAGGAAAATGTTTTTAGAGATTATTTTGTAATTTTCTTCATATTCAGAAGTTTCCGTTTCCGTTATCAGGGATAATTGTATTTTGAAGTGTATGACTTTGGTCAAACCTCTCGGGTTTCCTCAGAGGTTTCTCACACTAGTTCATCTGGACTTTCCCTTCTTGTTTGAAGAGACAGTAATCGTTCTGTATACAAACATCTGATTTCAAAGATATTAATAAATAAATCTCTGTTTCATTCTCCTGTTTTTGTGGCATTTAGTAAATAGAAATCATTTTGGTAATTCTGACTGACCTAAAGCAAGAGGTTAGTCTGATTTAACTTCACACAGTGAGGGAAGAAAATGTGTTTTTATTTTGTGTATGTAAACTTCTGGCTTCAACTGTAGCTGCTTTAGGTTTTCCTAATGACGTGCTGCATTGTGAGGTTTTAATTGCCTTTTCTTAACCTTTCTGTAAATCACTGACTTCAGATCTGTGGGGAATACTGAGGTGGGCTGAACTTGAAAAAAATAAAGTGTTACTGGTGGCACTGGTGTCTGAGGATTTATGTCGGCAGCAGCAGCAGACTAACAATGTACGACCCTGACATCAGTGCTGGACTGTAAGTGTGAGATAATAAGTGTGTTATGACACTAAAACATCCATAGATAAAAAAAACACAAATCATGTTATCACAGTATTCACACAAAACATTCACACACTTCATCTTTTATTTGAAATGTACAACCAAAAATTGAAAGCAGTACGACGACTGCAGCAAAAGTCATCTTTACATTTATTACACTTAAAATATTGTTCGTTTTAACTTTCATACATACACATTAAATTCAGGTGAAGGCTTTAAAGTAGAAAGGTTTTGGTAACACTTTATTTGAAGGGGTGTGCAAAAGACAGACACAATGCTGTCATAAACATGACATAACACCTGTTATGAACATGAAGGAGACTTTATGAATGTTTATGACTGTTGTCATGAAGTGTCATTCGGTAAATAATGACACTTAATGCAACATTGTACTCAACGTTGCATTAAAAGTGTAAACTTTGCACTATCAGTGTCATTATTTACCAAATGACACTTCATGACAACAGCCATAAACGTTCATGAAGACTCCATGTTCATAACATGGCTATGTCGTGTTTATGACATTATGCCAGTCTTATGCACACCCCTTTGAATAGAATTACCAAGGTCTTTAGAAATTCCTTTTGCAAAATGTGTTATTCCTTTTTGCCGTTCCCATGCACATATCGTAAGTCTTGTTAAAAGCCAAATTTGTCTCATTTTTAAGCCAGGGAAAAGACCATTCATTCAGCCAGCTGACCTGCAGTGTGCAATGGGAGAGGGGGGGAGCACGGGGTTACTTTTGCTTCAGAAATGTGAAGTCATTTCTGCTCGCTCCGCCATTGTATTTTGTCTCACTGAAGCACATTTTGGCCTTGTATGTGGCCAGATGGCAGCGATGAGCAGACGCCTGCTGTGTCCTGGTGAGTCCGGGAAGGAACTGTTGGTATCGAGTAATGGACCAGGTAGACCATATGACAACCCAGTTTCTCTGGGAGACATAAATCTGAAGATGTTGTGGCAAAGTTTTAGCTAGAGATGCACCGATGGGAAAATTTTGGCTGATACTGATATCCAATATTGATATCGCTGTTACAGCTGATATTTATATTTCCCTGCCCTTTTGACATCAAGAATAAACAACCACACCACTGATATTGTTTTTCTGCTTCAGTTAAGCTCCCTCTAATCCACGTGACGCCATACCAAAACATACTTTTTACAATAGGATGGAAATCAATATTGGTAATTAACGTCTGCACATTCCTACTTATCGTGCCCATGTCGATATGCTACATCGGCCGATACGATGTTAATGTTGACATATTGTGCATCCCTGATTTTAGTAGTTTTGAAACTTTAATTTTAATATATTTAAATACCTATTTACACAAATCTATAGACAGACAGAAGACATCAGTCTTCCTTTAGGATGACAGGTACATTTGTCAGCAGTTGTTCAACCCTTGGCCAATGATTTAATTTAATTTAAAAATGACAATGACAAAAAATTTTAAAATGCCTCAAAGCAGAATATGAAAAACTCTTTATAAAAATGTACATGGTGTGTACCACACTGAACATGGGCCACAGGAAGCCAAGGAGATGATGGTCATTAGGAGAATGTCCTTTGGACAGATGAGACAAAACTGGGGCTTTTTGTCAAGGCGTCAGTTCTTTTTTCACTGATAAAACACCGAAAAATGAAATGTGGAGGAGGCTCGGTTATATTATGTGCTACATCTGGTGCAGGGCGTCTGGAGGCAGCACATTTCTGTCCAGAATACCCAGAGAGTCGTGAGATTTCGTGTATGGTGAAATCTCACGACTCTCTGGGTATTCTGGACAGAAATGCGCTGCCTTGTCAGAAAGCCTGATCTCAGTCACAGGTCAGAGGGTCTTTCTACAGGATAAAGACTCAAATGACCCAAGAATCACCAAGAGCAAAACATTGAACTATTCTGAACTGGCCTTCACAGCTACAGGAATTGTTCGATAACGAGGATTGCCTCAAAAGGTTGTGGAACAAAACATCATGTACTTGATGTTTTGTTCAGGCCTGTTCCATTAGTTTATTTTTTTGTGTTGAACTACACAAAGGTGAGTTTTTCAGTCATCAACAGAGAGGCACCATCTTGTTCTTTCACTTTTTATTGCTGTGCTGCCGTCTGTAAACATTCATCTTGATCTGAGTTGAACATTGCTAATCGCTACTTCTGTTTGGTACTTTTATATAATTACACTGGGTTACAAAAAATATTTTTTTTGAAGTTGTCTGTTTTTTTCAGCTGAATTAGGATTATTTTGCACCGCTGAATCCAAAAATGACATCCATTTTTCCTCAATCAGGTTTTTATTCTAAATTCATTTAGAGAAATCTGATCTTCTGACTAAAATTACTAAATTACATTTCAGTGACATTTTCAGTTCATATTTCTCATCCAAAAAAGATTTTAGGAAAAAACTATATTCTAACAGAGTGTATTAATTAAATGCTACAAACTTGGATTTCTATAAACTGAATAATAAACACTGATAAGGGTAAGTACATGTGAATTGAACATAACGTCTTTGTTGTGTAAAATTCTCCGTCTCTTTCTTGTCCTGATGGAATCTCTCCTCCTGCTCATCACTCATGGATCCAGATTCTCAGGGAACTGATCCAGATGTCAGAACAAGTCCTGCATTTTGACGCTCATGTTGCTCCATAGTTCAGAAAGTTGAGCTGACTGAGCAAAACCAGTGATGTTTGGATTCAGCTCATCAAAATGACCCTAAAACAGTTGAAAAACCCCAGACAATTTATTTTGGCTGTTGACCAGAGTTATTTATGCCGCAATATTTTAATTCCCTTTAGATTTTTTTAGGATGTATTTTAACATCTCTCCCTCTATGCAGACAGTTCCTGAGTCTGGGACCTTACTTGCTCTTGTAATTTTCTGTCTTATTTGCTGCAAATAAAGGCCACTAACACCAGAAAAATCTTTTTTTTTTCTCACTAAAGCTTGATTAAAAGTGATGTCAACAAAACTGGAAAATACAGTTTTTCAAACACAAAAGCTAAGGATCTATTCTGAAACAACCTATGTATAAAACGTGAGGCAGTGTCCTTTATTGGCAGGACTTTGCAGGGACATTGGAAGCTGCGTCTCACTGTGTCATTTTAATAGAACGCCCTTATAATTATGAACATTACTGGTGAAGTTTATTTGAAACATGAAACTATGTCAGTTTTACCCATTTTCACTTTAATATGTTTAGTGCTGTAAAAACAATTTGCCTCCTTACAGATTTCTGTTTTCACCTTTTTTCATCTTTCAGACCATTATGACACCATCCATCCCATCCCATCCATTTTCTACACACCCTTGTCCCTAGTGGGGTCAGGGGTGCTGCTGCCCATCTCCAGTGAGACATTTGGGGTGAATGGTGGGGTACACCCTGGACAGGTCGCCAGTCCATCGCAGGACCATTATCAGACCAGTAAAATCTAAATATGTACAAAATGATTTCATTTATTAAGGGAGACATCCAAACCAAGCTGGCCAAATGGGGAAAGTTGATCTACTTTATTAAGTCATGAATACACAGTAATCAATCATATTTTTAAAGTTAATTTCCACAGGCCACACTCAGGTCTGATCACTGACTTGAGTTGTGGTATCAATAAATCACTGAACAAGAACCTGACTGGCAACATGAAGTAGGCTCAAAGTTTTGGAAAACCAACACTTGACTGACTCAAACTAAAGAAATTCAAGGCAAATGGTAAACCGTTCTACAGCCATCAGTTTTCAAAAGGTAAGAAAACCGTTTCTAAGGCTTTGGAACTTCTTCCCAGAATTAGCAAGCCTCCATAAAGTATTACAAGAATTGAATTTATGTGGTTGGTGCAAAACACACAGCTAGCCAGTTCAAAGGATGGCTTCAATCTGATTGGTTTGCACATCAGAATCAGCTTTATTGGCCAAGGTTCTGTAGAAACAAGGAATAAGAAATTTGACTTTAATTTTACATGCTCTTTGTGTACAGACATTACATATAGACAAATCATTTTGGCATAGATGAAATAAAAAAAAAAAACTAAATCAATAACCCAGAAGAACTTCTAAAGATCTGCAGGTTTCACCTGTATGAGTTAAGTTCTGAGTTAATGATTCATCAACAAGAGACACTGGGCAAAATGGCCTCCAAGGGAGGGTAAAGAAAAACAAAGACACACCTCTTGTTAACCAAAAAAATAAAAATCTTCATGGTCCTCCAAACTTTAGAGAAAACATTGTCTGGACTGATGAGACAAAGTGGAACATTCTGGAAGACGTGTCGGTCAGGCTATATGACCGGATCTGGTGTTGGACCAGCTTGGTGTTTCATTACATTTAAAATTAAGAAACCTGACCATTAATGCTCCCATTTTAATACATTTTGATCTGAAAACAGAGAAAGAGGACGGCTCAAAGAACGTGTGTGTTACTCCTTGGCACCATGGTCTCACAAGCACAAGATCCCAGGTTGAAATCCTGCCTGGAGCTTTTCAATGCTGAACTTAGACACTGTTGTCCAGAGGAAAACAGCGTCCTTTGGACAAGAAATGTTGAAAAACAGAAACCAACTGCTTAACTGTATTCCATGTGCAGGAATGTTTTGTTTTATTTTTTAACACATGGTTGATCCCATAACTGTGTTAGCAGTTGAGCTCAGGACCTACGCCATTTTAACTGGACTTGAATGAAAATGAGATCTTGAAAATCAATTCCTTGTTAAAACAGAACAAGGAACAAGTACAAACATTCAGCTGTTTGTATTTTCTGGATCAAATATTGTGGTTTAAAATCTAATTAAATAATGTGAGCAGATTTGCATTTCTGGACACCTTTAGTATCTTTAAAAAAAATAAATAAAAGGTAGATGGGAATAAGCAGGGAAAAAAAAAATAAAAAAATCCAGCTCAATATAGATTGGATCTGGATCAATTAGTTCCTTCATAACTCAACATTGACTTTTTCCCCTTGCATAAACCATCTCATACTTAAACATGGTCATTTTTGCTGGTATTTAAATATTTCAGCAAATTATGAGAGATTATAAAAATGTTCAAATCAAATTTGTTTTAATCAAATTTTGAGAATTTTTATTATTTCACAGGATGTATAATAGTGTCAGCTGATGTTTGTGGGTTCTATTTAATATATATATATATATAAATATATATATATAGGTCCAATAAGTAAAACTGTGCTGACATTAACTGATTTCCATCTTGGTCGTGTGACATTAATAGTGATGCAGTGTAGGATTGAATTGTGTTTAACTGAAGAAAGAAGCAATAACAGTAGTAGCTGGCTGTGTTTACATTCACCATTTACTTGCGCAGTTTGACATTTCAAAAATAAATTTGACAAAACTCGTTTTTCGATACGTTTGGGCACTACGATGATTGGCCAAATAAAAATAAAAACTGCAATGAAAAAATGTAAACACCTTTTCCCCCCATCGCATGAGTCACAGGCTCAACAACTGGCTGTTGCCACTCGCGCAAACCACAAAGAAGAGGAGCAGGAAGTAGTTGGAGGACTCTGCCACGCCACGTTTTATGACGTCGTGGCCCATGAATAAACTTTTTATGTTTCTTATTCAATGGAAACATTGCCAAATTGTTTTTTGTTTTTTTTTCAGAATTAAAGGAATATTGACCAAGTTTTGCACACAGTTGTATTGGAAGCACAGCTAATGTGGTTGTTTTCTCACCGTGTTTTTCTTTGTTTGGTTATTGGTCGTAGCAGCAATATTGTCAGATATCGGCCCAAACTTTCACATCAGTGCATCCCCAAATATTCAAATTTGACTTATGCATTGATAGAATACGATGCTTGTTCAGATCAAAAAACATGGTAAAAATAAATTACCTTGAGTCATCATTTGTTGAAGCTGGTTTATGGACAGTGTGAAACATTTTTGTGGAAAGCAGCTTCATTCCATTCCTGACTTTTTAGATGAAGAAAGATTAAACAACAAAAATAGGAGAAAGGACCTCCAACTTATAAACCAACATACAGTCAATTAATTCAACTGTCAACCTATGTGGGGGGAAGATGGTGAGTTATACCTTTTATTTTAGCAAAATCTGTCAATTACATCACCAGTTACCTAATTTAAAGACAGGAACCAAATACAGCTCCATGTCAACGAGCTCTTCTTCCGGTGTTTAACGTGACACAACATCTCGCGCGCAGATCACGTTCGTACGACACAAAGAATCCATCAGAATTTAACTTACCGGCGTCATTTGTGAGCATTGCGATCCTTTACAACAGCGCCCCCAGTGGCTAGGCGTCTCAACTACAATCAAACTGATGTCGGAAGGGTTCTGGCCAACAGACCACGCCCATACTGCAGGCTTCGACATCCCATCCTGAATATCTTCAATATACACACAAGCACGCACACTTGTTATCAAAATATAGGATTCTTTAACATGCAGTGTGATTTGCAAGCAGCTATGCGGTCGTCTTGGTTCCGTCCTTCACGGTCCATTTGTCCGGTTCGGGTCTGTAAGGGAGATAACAAGAGTCGAGGCAAATAACTCCCCCCGCCCCGGGTGTGTTACCATCCTCCTAATCTCCATCTGCGGCCGCCATGACGGGATGACGGTGTTTAAACAACATGGCGGAGGCTAAACACAAAACTAAATAGGCCTACATAACATACAGAACATCAACAGGCCGAGGAGATGTCCACAGCTCAAAGGCGAAGACTATTAAATTCAATGTGTTCACACAACCTAATGTTAAAAGGACTGTCAAATGTCAAACCACGGGAACATTAAAGAAAGCATTATAACAAGAACAATAACCCGTTACAATCCAGATGAGTGAAGCTTCCGTCGCAATTTCTTTAAGCTTTACTTCTATTCACAGGAGATAAGATGGGTCTGGATGCCTGCTCGTGTTGGTCTGAGAGAGATAGAGCTCACCCTCGAGCCCCGAGATGAAGGCGTGAGGAGCAGAGCAGAGCAGAGCAGAGCCGCCCTGGAGGCTCTTCCTGTGGGGATCCAGCGTCAAATCCTGCACTTCTCAGTTGTTTGCGTAGCACGAGCACGTTTCACCCAGGTGGCTTTTGTAAGATGGCGTCTGAGTCTGCGCAGTTCCGGAAGAAGAGGACGGTGATGTTGGTGACGTAACAAAAAAAAAAAAAAAAAGAAAAGAGCGTGTTATGTTTTTTTTTTTTTTTTTAACAGTGAATGGTCCTCATGTGCACGCCAGACCGATGGAGTTATCGACGACACGGACGGATTTGATGTGGCATCAGGACACACTCCGTGTGTTCCTATAGGCAGAAGGTAATGTGCGTGCAGATAGAAGAGCACGTGCTGGGATATGTTTGATGTTTGGTGGGCAGCCATTACTGGGCTGTGACTGTGGCCTGCAGCTAGCTAGGTATTTCTGGCTTAATAGCACAGTGATATGTTTACTATCGGACCTACTGAGAGCACAGAACAAAGACAATCTTACTAACATACACAGCATTTCGTTTGACTCTGTATCAACTGCTTTCTTCACCATTTTGCAGTCGCTGGCTAATGGCAGCTTTTACATCTGAAACATAATCAACAGAATAGTTAATAACAGTATACGTGTGTCTTAGCAGAGTGGGGTTTAGACTCAGCATACATTTCACCAAGTCTCCTAGGTTATTCATTTGACTTTGAAGGACTCATCTTTGAACCATTGTCCTTAGTCAAACAAAAGAGCAGCTAGTAGCTGTTAGCATTGATTCCAATATGGCAGAACCACAAAATCTGTTGAAGGTTACCTTCTTGATTTTTCTTAAACATTGATATGTTTTGTCTCTTTAATAACAAACCTTCCGAAAAGAAATCAACTTCATAATCTTAAATCAGCGTCTAAGGTAGAAGACCGAGAAGCTAACCATGGCTAACCGCTATTTTGTTTGAACTTCTCCAGAATTTGACAGAGTACCTGAATTATACCAATATGTAAGCTTCCTGTTGTGTTTCCTACAATCCAGTTTTGTCCATCATCTACCCCCGATTGTTCCTTGGGGGTTGGTGCATACCTCCAGCAATCAATGGGCAAATGGCGGGTACAGATCACCAGTCCATCACAGGACAAACAACCAAGCTTACACTTAGTGGCTTATTCTTAATGTCAAGAAAATTAAACAAGAAGCAGGTTAACCTACTATGCAACTTTTTGGACTCTGGGTGGAAGTTGTAATACCCGAAGAGAATCCACAAAAATTTATGGAGAAAATGCAAACTCCGTACATAAAGATTCTGATTTGGGTTTGAACCGAGGACCTCTGTACTCCGCAGCGACAGTGATAACTGCAGTAAAATGCAGCCCCAACCAGTATTGTTTGACTTATTAACTTTGTGCCCAAAAGTTGCTGCTCTCAACAGAAGACTATTGAGAAAGGTTTCCTTCTACTTTAACAGCCAATGACTTAAAATAACTTTCTGTGATCTTGACTGATTCTTGGTGTTGAGATATTCCAATGTTGTGAAAAGCCAGGTATACCATCCAGTTCAGGACACCTGGATTGGCCAGTTTTCTGAATATGTTTAGATCATAGTGTAATGCAGCTTTGCCCCCACCCCCACCTGTTGCTGTGCGTTGCTGATCAGCTAGCTAGGAACCGGCTAAAGTTGCTTTCAGTCAAATTTGGCTGTTGGGCATCACTCCTTCAGTTGGAACTCTATTTGGCAAACTTCAAGTTTTAGGAAAGTTTGATGGCAAATATGTTTGAAAGGTTGATGGCAACTGTAAGCATGACTTATTATGACTTATGACTTGACTTATTGACCAACCTATAGCAGCTTGTTATAGTTACTATTTAAAGAACAGAATGGTAAGAAGAGATAATAAATATCTCCACAATGTGTCAAACCATCATATTTAGTGGTTTGTTTACAATTTTGCTTAAGTAACCATAGTTGGAATAATTATTGTTTTTTGGACAATTTACTGACATCTATAACTATGACGAGGAGATGTGTTCTGTATTTCTACTGATATTGTGACGCTCTTGTTAATTTGTCATGACATTTATTTCTGGCTACCCCACATTTTCTTCAATCTTTTCTTCTCTTCCATCTCCACTCTCCCTGACTATTAGCATCTTGGTCACTAAGATTCATATCAGTTGGGGGAATAAAATGAAGTCTTTCAAACTATATATCGTATTAGCAAGCAGAGTTTCTGTTAGGAGGCAGAGATATTGTGCTAGTTATGACTCCACATATCGTACAACATTAAACTCCACTAAATAATATCTGTCAGCAGAAGGTTGGGTATAGTTGTTTTATTTAAATAAGGCGGTCGTCATATATGATGGATGTAGAACCTGAGGTTTTTCACTTGGTTTTTTCCACACAACATGACAGAGTGTTGGCTGAAAGCTGGATTCAGCCACTGTTTCAGCAGTGGAGACAAAACTGAACTTTGCATATACAGACTTATTCATTATTGAAAAGTAAATTTTTTTTCAGTAACTACATGTACCAAGTAAGATATATTAAATACAATAACTCAGCTTTTTTTTTGTTAATTATGATGATTTTCTGCTTCCAGCTAATGAAAACATGACATTTAAGAATAAAGTATCACATCAAATCAATAAAAAAAATTAATAAAGAAATAAGATTGTAAAAATTTGTTTTATGTCTGCTTAATTTTCAAAATAAACAAATAAGAGTGTAATTTATTGAATATGACTGTAGAACTGGGAAATGAAGTGCAGCTGGAATGCCTTCTTACCAACACAGTCATGTTGAAATTACAAGTTTGACTAATTGGGGGACATTTGCTTTGTAATCTAGAATAGGAAGAGTGCTATTAATATTTTAGGATTTTAAACCTTCAAACACTTGCTATCATACATTATCAATCATTCAAATTTTATTTGTATAGCACCTTCCAGCAACAAGGCATTTCAAAGTGCTTTGCATCATAAAAACTAAAATACAAAGTCATAGAACACAGTCAACAATAACACAGTACTATGTGTTACTAAGATCCAATTGGAAATGCTAATAAATGTATTCGTACAACTATAATTAGATGTGCAATGGTGGGTTTTACAAGCAGTGGCCAGTTTACCAGTGGTTTTTCTGGACAATATGTTTGTTTGTTTCCTAACTACAATACATGCAATATTATTTGTCTAAGCTTTATTTCAGTTCTATAATTATATGTAAAATATTAAATTAACAACCAGACATGTGCCTCAGGTTTCTGGATGGAGATAGAAGTTTGGAATCTGTGTGCATCAAAACCTGTGTGTAATGTTCACTTAGCTGACTGTGGGGTGTGTCTGTTTTTGTCATGGTTTTAATTGTGCAGATAATAATTTTACATAACAAAATGTCTGACTTTATAAACTGCCAGGGCAGTTTACACTCACACTACTGTTGTGCCTAGAAAAATGTGATAAGCTGTGTAAAATTGGCTTGGTGTCCCCCAGTGAGTGTCAGGTTTTTTTTTAGGCTGATGTCACATTACAACTATTTTAAGAGAGAAACCCGTTTCCCACTGCCCATAAACGCATCCTGATGAGCCACATTCCAGGATGGAAAATAAGAAACCTGTTATTTTTCAGGATGTATAAAAGTAGGGCTGGACAATATAGCTTAAAAATAACATTTCTAGGTTGTTGGGGGGTTTCATACCAAATCCAATTTCTGATTTTAATAAGTTTTTTTCTAATGTTCTTAAAAAGAAATTGCAACTGACAGAAAATATTTTCAAAAACTGGATTCAGTCTCTTCTGGGATTTGACCTGAATTCAAAATCCAAATAGATACAAGCCGTAAAGCAAGGTGGTAGGCCCAGGCTGAGCTGATATCGCTCTGAACAATGGAAGCCCAAGGAATGTAATGGAGAGGGGAAAAAATCCAGATTTTTTTTCTCCAAAAATCAAATCATCATAAACAGAAAGTTTGATTAATTGATAAAATTGATTTATTGTGCAGCTCTGTTTAAAAGGAAACTGCATTCTCTGTGACATATGTAGTTGGTTTAGGCTGCCAGAGATAATGGCTTTCATTGTCTTTCATAAAATATGTAACTTATTGTTACATGCCAGTAACATATAATATAGAATATTAGGATATAATATTCTAAAGTATATTTAGAATTTAATTGATCATTTAAAACAGTGGTGATATTCGGATTTACAATGGCAGCTCCCATAGGAGCATAATGGTTCTGTGTTCCCAATATGATAAATTAACAACAGATAATAAAAAAAATTATTTGAATTTTGTTCTATCTTCATCTTATATTACAGTTATTCAAGAGAGATCAGAATCGGCTAACGTTGTTAGGATGGAAATGAACTACAAAGTTCTGATCGGTTCATCTCAACTGTGCAGTGTTGAGTGGTTTTCTCAGAGTTTTTAGGGGGACTTTTTAGGATCAGGAAAATGTACGATCCAACTATGTTTAGATAAAGACTTGAGGCACAGTTCATCTTTACACTGTCACTCTAAGCTGAACTTTTAAGATTTGAAATGTCAGTTTGCTGTATGCAAAATCTCACATGAAATGTCCAGCTGTACTGACACAGTGTGGATCTTGTTTTTCAGAATGCCATCTTGAAATATTATGCCGAGAAGTGGGATCCTTCAGGGGTCGGTTCATGGCCTCATCGAAGACTCGTCAAGGTATGGTGATCCTGAAGGAAGGGGCGACTGCCCCTGCAGCAGCTCCAACGGCTGATCATTCACCTGCATGCCTTGTGGCTGTAAGACCAGGAAAGGTGCAAAACAGTGGGACTGTCCAGGGCATCTGTGTGTCCACTGGTGAAGCAAATATTAGTGGGAAACACAAGATGCATCCAGCCAAGGAGGCCATCATGAAGATGGGTGAACTCAGGCATCCCACCTGTATAAACTCTCCTTCTGATGTCCTGTCACCTGACTGCGTCTGTAAAGATGTCAAAGTGACACTAGACAACAACGGCATGTGGAATGAGTTCTATAAATGTAGAACAGAAATGATTCTGACCAAGCAAGGCAGCAGAATGTTCCCTTACTGCCGCTTCCGCGTCACTGGCTTGCAGTCATCAAGGAAGTACTCTCTGGTCATGGACGTTGAACCTTTAGACAACAGTCAGTATAGGTGGACGGGTGAGAGCTGGCAAGTTTGCCGAAAGGCAGAGCGTCACGTCAGGAGTAAGCCTTTTGTTCATCCAGACTCCCCAGCAACAGGTCAGCACTGGATGCAGAGTCCAGTGTCCTTTTACAGACTGAAACTCACAAACAACACCTCAGACCAGGAGGGGAACATCATCCTGCAGCCGATGCACCGCTATTTACCGCAACTGCATGTGGTCCAGGCAGACAAAGCCATAGAAGACTTTAGACTGAACGGTCCCAATGTTCTCACTTTCACTTTCCCCCAGACTGAGTTTATAACGGTCACCACATACCAAAACCCCCAGTTTACCCAGCTGAAAGTGAACTACAACCCGTTCGTTAAAAAACTGAAGGACGACAGGGTCAATTCATGTGGCTTAAGACTCAAAGGAAACGCGAGCAAAGATTCGAACAGTTACGAAGGTAAGACGAACACTGAGCAGCATCCCGTGAAGAAGAGCTTAAAGATTTTGCTAGCAAACCACAAACCCAGAAATTCAAAAGCATTGGACGTGAAGCTATCACCGCCAAAAGAGCCTCAGGAAAAATCCACAACGAGCAACACCCAGCCAGCCGCCACCACTCCAGTGGAAAGTCCCAGGTAAGTCCTGACAGTTCAATGCGAAAAATATTTTTACTACTTTTTTGCTACAGCAAGAAGTCTTTAGGTCCAAGTCAAGATGTCATTAAGGCAGCGTTCTTCAAGAAGTCTCTGTTTCCACTGTCACTTGAAGCCCTGAAAGACTAGGCTGGTATTTTGTATAGAATGAATGGCAAATTTGATCTCAGAAACGACTCTTGCTGATCAGTCTGGCTTTCTAAAATGTTTTCTCTTTGATATTTGGTGGTTCTCAGTGTTTTATAAACTCCCTCTGATAGCATACCAAAATGGATTCTGTTTCGTCCTGTAGAATGGAACTATCACTTTGGATTACCTTATTGTTGCAGAGGTTTAATTTATGAATTAAGTACTGACATTTGTCCCGTTGTTGCCTTGGTTTTTAGAAAAAAAGCTTTCTCTAAACCTTTGTGAAACCAACCCAACATTGCTTTAAATCACCTGCCTGCATTTTTTAAATATAACTGTACACTCCTCCTATTTAAAAGTAAACCCTAGTTTTAAAATTGAAATGGAAGATCATTAAATAAAACATTCTTTCTTATAAAACATATTTTAATATCCATGCAACAATAATTGTGAAAGTTAAAATAAGTGTTTTGGTTTTTGTTATCCTTTTTAATTTACATTTTTTCAGTTTGTCTTGTTCAATGCATCAACTTGTACTGACACTGCAGGTACCTATACATTCATTTATCAGCCATTCTAGCACAAGAGCTTTTCCTTCTCATATTAATGTGTGTTGGACGTGTTAAGGGTCATGAGTAGGTTTTAAAAATGAAAATGTGTATTTTCAACTGATGCATAATACATTTGTTTTCCTTATCTTCATTTCACCTTTTTTGGTACTATTGTTTACCAGGTTGTTATTAATCGATATTCAATAGCTTTATTTACAGTCATAAATAATAAAATAAAGGAGAATATTATTGTAATGTTTATTTATTTTTGTAACTCCATTCTGTTGGTGGTTGGTGCAGTCTTGTTTTGTTTTTGTTTTTTTCTCTCTGTTAAAAATATTCAAACTATGCCATTGCTTCTTTCCTATTGGCCATGTTTGTTTACTCTGAACAAACATGGCCATGATCAAACTCACGTTTGATTCTCCTTTACTTTTGGAACCTCTTGGGACTTCTTTTATGGCACGTTAATGACATTTATTGGCAATACAGTCACCATGTTGGAAATATTAAAATAGATTTAATTCAATGTATTTATATTGCACCAATTTACAATAAATGTAAATTCAAAGCAATTTAGAAAAACAAATTCATATTCTTCTGTGTAGAAATATTGTAATAAATTTGAGCCATTTCATGCCCACTATGGTTCAATTTAATGACACTTATACTACAGCACACTCAAATTCAGCTAATGATGTGTTGACAGATAGTAAACAGTTAATTATTTATCTCTACTTTACAACAGTCAGTGCTTCAGTACTAATTTCTGTATTTTTGTCTATTCCACACTTGCTTTTTAAACAGTTGAATGTAACCAGCATTGATCATAAATGCTGCAGGTATTTGATGCTAACAGTGGAGGGTCCTGTTTTTCCACGTGTTGATTGCCCATCAAAGCCAGCTATCCATCTTTTTATTGAATTCATTTTAATTGGACTCAAAAAAAAAAACTGGATGTCAAATATCAAACAGATATAAAATGTTTGTAGCATAGAGTGCTACAGTGCTAAGGGTTGAGAGACTGTCTTCCTCTTTTTGCTCAAACACCCAGATACTCAGCGTCTCTCCACCAGAAATGAGCAGATTTATGTCCAGTTACTGATTGGTGTATCACTGTTGAAGATAAAGTTATGAATTCTGGATCTTTTTGAACTGTGCCATCACAGAAACAAAACAACTACAATGCTAGGGATTCTATTAGGGGCGCAAGTGTCTCCAAGCAAATAATTAAAGTTGTGCTTTTTTCTACTGCATGCTTTTAAATGTTTCTTTCACTCACTTTTTGTCGTCAGTTGTGTAACAAAATGGAAGTGTACTTATCCGGTGCCAGTTTGAGTAAATTGACACAAGTAGTATCAGTAAATATTAACAGCAAAGTGTGCCGGTGTCACTAATGTGTCATTTCTCTCTGGTTTCCTTCAGCAGCAGTTCACGTCCAGTTCCAAAGTTAATTTCTGAGCTAATTTGCGAGGCTCATGTCTCACTGCAGAGATGTCACAAAGAGCAACGTGGCAGCAACCACAGCAACTCCTCCGGAGCAGCACAAGGCAACACTACGTCCACAACTTTGACAGACAGACTGACTAAACAGAATATTGTTCACAAGAACAATGGATCTGTCACTACATTCACCAGGAAAAGTTCAACTGTTGAAGCAACCAGAAATGTCAAAGACAACGAACATCTGTCTAACTCTAACTCTATTGCCGATGCCAGAACAGTCTGCTCCTCTGCTGCTCCTATAGAAGAGGAGGGTTCCTTGAACAAATCACACCAACAATGTAACGTAGATGCCGAGTCGGATGGTGTGAAGCAACAGAAACGACCAGCTCGACTGCCCCTACCAGCACTTGCACTTTTTTTAAAGCAACATTCAACAAAATCTAAGAAGGCAAAGAACACACCGGAGTCTGCTCCTCAAGCACCTCTGCCTGAGTCCTGTGGTTCTCCGAGTCCTGCCGCAGCACCTCAACGAGAAACTAGCGTCAAGCCCATCATGGAGGACTGTGGAGGAAACGTTCTTCTGCCAGATGAAAAGCTTTTAAATGTTATTGAACAGGCAGCTGAAACGAATCCCTCCAGCCCATCCGGTCCAGACCTTTTCACTGCTTCAGATGCAGAAGTTCCAGATGCAAAAGCTAAAGATCCCTTCATCACAATTTCTGAATGTTTAAGCTCAGAGTCGACAGCCCCTGGCCATAAAGCATTGATATCCAACTCTGAGAATACATTCGACTCGCTTGAGATGTCTGCACTCACCCTTTCCACATCGTCTACCTCTGGATCACCTGATTTGTCCTTGCATCTCAGTACGGCGTTATCTCTCCCGGACTCCCCCAAAGCACCAGCAGAGTCCTCCTCACTACCTTCAGGCTCCCGCTCCTTGAAGATTGACTCTCTGCTTCCGGACCCTCAGTGTTCCTCGTTCGATTTTGACCCTTTGTCGCCAGCGAGCTCCCCAGAACCTTTACCTCCTCTTCCAGCCTCATTAGCTTTAGAACTTGACTCTGCAACATCTGCTGCAGCGAGTACTCCGGACCCCCAACACTGCAGAAACTCATCAGTCTTTAAATGGCATACAGTGTTACCTCTGTCTGGGACATATGCAAACTCTTCTTTCACAACATTACAGCCCCAGCAGCAGTCGACTCCTGTAATGTCTGTCACTTCGCCTTTGTTGTCCTGCCTTCCTGAACCACAAAGTGTTATATCTTCGACGCAGACCACTCCAAAAGACTCCATCCCATCATTTCAAGACAGTGAACAGTCTCTGCCTTTCCCTGCAGAGCTGTCCCCCCTCGCTCTCCAGCTCCCGCTGTCTCCAACCTTCTCTTCACTGGATGAAGACGGCTTGTCGCCCACAACTTCCCTCTCAGAGCTTGTGCACTTTTTCTCCACCGACGACGACATTGGGGTGGAGTTTTCCAACACGGACACGGCGGCCGTGACCAGCCAACCTTTGCCAGTTTCGGAACCGGCGCTGCCCTCTGTTCCGGTCCTGCCAGTCTCAAGCAGCAAGCCCTGCAAGAGAAAGAAGTCAACGAAGCTGGCCAGGTTGGAGGTGGGTCAGACTGGGAATGAGTACAGGAGTAAGCAGCCCAAAGTTGAAGAGGTTGAGGAGCAGCTTTTTGTCTCTTTCACATCAAAGGTAAAGTGAAGTTAAATGTTTGGTGGAAAAATGTTTAAAAAGGATAGTTCCAGATTCTTATGTTTGTGGTACATGGGCCCTTTGGCTTTAGCTTTAGTAGTGCTATGGACTCCTTATGTTTTGATCTGGGAGATCTTAACCATCCACTGAAGAAAATCCCCTCTTTTTCCTGTTCTAGTTAAATACATGGAATACTGTCAGGAAGCATGAACCAAATCCTAAACTAACTCTAAACATTCTTTGTTTTTACTGTGACTTACTGGTGATATAGACTTTCTACACAAAGTGATTGATTTATTTTCCAGAGATGGACAAACATCCATCCATTCATTAATTTCATCAATCGGTCTCCCTCTCCTAACTCAATCAATCAATCAATCAATCAATCAAATCTCACCATGAGTCCAGGGGTGCTCTGGACACAGATGGATGGTTCCATAACTTCCAGAATGTTTTGCAGGATTACAGTAGAAACATCAGACTCTCTGTTTACATCAGTAGTATTGACTCTGATTCATATCATCAACCAATCATTTGTGTGCATGTTTGCTGTTACTGTATTTTATAGACTTAATAGTCACTGTTTGTTGTCATTATTAACTTGTGGACTAATAATTTTGCTGTATTTTAAACATTTTCTCATCGATGTATTTTGAGAATAAGAATAAAAGATTCCTATTGTTTCAGGAGGCCCTAAAACTTCACACTGCTGAGTCATCTGAAGACCCTCAGATGACCCCTGACCCCAAACCTGATGAAGAGGCGGACAGCAGCAGCAGCAGCAGCAGGGGTATCGCAACAAGCATCATTCTTTATCAAACCATCCGAGTTTGATTAACAATGTTTTCATCTATGAAGTTGAGGTTGTGTTGGCTATAGATTCTGGTTATCAGATGTTTGCCAGCTTTGGGGTCTGGGGGTGTGTAGGGGGAGATGATGATGAATTCAGGTCTGACATGAACCTTCACAATTTCAACAGAGAGTCTGGAGGAGACAATTGCGGTTCATGAGGAGAGTCTTCTTCGAGACTTGAAGCTTATGAAACACAGGCAGGTCATCCACCCTGTGCTGCAGGAAGGTATGCATTACTGCCTTCTAGGGGTGCACCGATAAATATGCCGGTCCATAAATCTGCCCATGATTTCCTTCATTTTAGGTGATCAAGGTTTCAGGTGATACTTGCATGTGAAACTGATCTTATCCACTGATCTTATTTACCTTCGCAAAGATCTGAAGATCAACCACTGTCCTCTTTTGCTCTGCCATGAGACTGACAGACCCGCCCATTAGGTCACGTCTACGGTTAACAACAGTCATCACAATGTTTCTAACTCATTAACTTTGTCACTATATTTGGCAAATTTTCAGACAAAAAAATAAAACAACCAAAAAAAACAAAAAAAACAGTATTGGCCAAAATTGAAATCGGCAGGTCAAAAAAAACCCCCAAATCATTAAAACTTATTGATCGGCCAGAAAACTACAATTTGTGCACCCCTACTGGATTCCAGTGAGTTGACTTAAAGCTATCATTGGCTCTATGATAATGCTTCCCTCCTCCTGTCTGGTGATGTTTGTGGCCTCAGTTGGTCTTAAGATGACCCTCCTGGATCCGGCGCTGTCCATTGACCTGCAGTACCTGGGAGTCTCTCTTCCCATCCCCCTTCCTGGAGTTGTTATGGAGCCACTGACCCAGACGACCCCAACCTCTCAGGGTAGGCATCCTCACAGACTTGGTGCTTTTATTCTGAATGAGTTTCTGTGTTTTGAGATAAACAGAACTAACTATAAAAGGTTTAGAAATAAATCTTAAAATGGTAAAGTGCCACTGATCCAAAATCTAATTAGCTTTTTTTTCTTCTTTTACTATTATTTTTTTGTCTTTAGGGGTTTTTGCTTCATTTCAGTCCAGAACTGGAAAAACTACAGATTTGACCCAGATTAAAGGCTGGAAAGAGAAGTTTGCTCCATCAGAGGCCGAATCAACCTCTGCTCCAAGACCTGAAGGTGCTTCACATCATGTCCTCAGCTTTAGTTAATGCAGCACAATTCAGAGTGTCCATAACTCTGAAACCTCTCCATGTTTACAACTACAAACAGATGCATTTTCTAAGGATTTTATGTGTGTCAGTCACACAGACTAATGCATAAGTTGTCAAATAGAGAAACGTGTTTTTTTAAGGTTTTTTTACAAACATGTCTATTTGGAAAATATTCAAAGTGGTTAACTTCTTTCAGATTCTATGATATGTTACAGCGTCATTCCAAATTGTATCAACGTCTTAGCTGTCATGAGGACACTGGTCTCCTCATGGACCCGTCGTCTAACATGAGCGTTTTGGGGTTGACAGTCAAAGTTTTACACACCTGAAACTGCTGCTCAAGTTATTCAACAGGTTGTTGCTAGGTAACCAAAGAGTGATTGAGTTAAGTTGATGTCACCCACCTTCCCTAGTTGACCCTGAGAGGCTGAGTGGCTAAAGCCTTTCCTCTGCCTTCTTCTCCGAGAAGGCTGTGCGGTTCTGGACCAGAGTTCAGTGAAATTATTGACTAATCTATTAGATGTATTATCTATTAGTATTGATCACATCTCTGTCGCTATATATATATATATATATATATATATATATATATATATATATATATATATATATATACTGTCCACCGCTAATTGAACATAATATCCTGATATAATGCGCTGAAGTTTGTAGTTTTTGCAACAAAAAAAGAACACTTATTTTTTACACATCTCTTCATTGATTTGAGTAAACATGCTTATATACAAATAAATATGTGCTCAGACAGGAAACACACACAAGGGAGGGAAAAAGAAAAAAAAAAAAGGAGCAGCACACCAACAGAACCAATCACCAGTTTGCCTTCCCACATGTTGAATCGGATATCATTTTGAACTAGAAAATGAAGACTTTTGCTTTAAATCCACCTTAAATGTCTCACTCTGTATCCTGCAGCTGGTCCCAGTGCCGACCTGCCAAAGAAGAACCTGTCTGCGTTCTGCAGCGACATGCTGGATGAGTATCTGGAGTCGGAGGGGAAGCTGATCGACGAGCGCGCCTCCAGTTTCTCCCAGCCGCCAGCGGAGGCGCCGTCCTACCGGCTCCCTGTGAGCAGCACCAGCTACGTCCGGACTCTGGACCACATCCTGAAGAAGCCCTCAGCCGGCTCGCCCGCCTCAGACATCATATCCGGGTTCATCCCGCCGTCAAAAAGATCACGACTCAAAGAGAGTGCGGCCTGCCGGAGGGCGGAGAGGAAACCCAGAGGTCCCAAACCAAACAGAATCAAAGCTGCTTGTGCTGCTTCGGACTTTCCAGCACATATGCAGTTGCAGTACGCCGTGCCTGGTTCTCTGACCACAGAACTTCTGAACGGGCCCGCTTTTACAAAGAGGAGGAGGCTGAAACCCAGAGCGTCCTCTCAGACCCTCAGTGTGTCCACGCCGCTCAACGTGTCTGAGGAGATGGCTCCGCTGGAGTCCGACTCTGAGCTCAAACCAGACTCAGTGAGGAAGCAGCCGTCCGATCACGCTGTGGATGGCCAGAGAAAGGAGAGCAGAGTCACAGTGACCCGGGCTTACGCAAGGCTCAAGGAGCTGGAGGACAGTGTGGTTCTGGAGGGCCGCTTCCAAACCAGCATCACCACAGAGAGGGCCACCGTCGCTCTGATGTCCCTCTTCACTCAAACTGTGAGTTCCAGTTTGTTTACCAGGATGGGTCTGTGTCTCTGTCGTCTCCTTTTAGAGACGAGACCTGCAGCATTCAATATGTCAGAGAAACTGATGAAGGCTCTATCTTTTATAGAAATATGTTGCTGGTTTTTTTACCCTTTTGTTAAAACTGTCACTATGTTATGACAGTTTGGTATGAGACAGATAATCTGTGAAAACATCAACCTCCAAGAACTACTGCTGCCCTCTTCAGGAACACACCGCTCCCAGTCAGAAACAACCAATCAGAGGCAGGAGGACGTTCTTAACGCTGTCACTCAACTTCATGTACTAGCTGCTAAATGTGCTGACGGCAAAGAAACAACTTACCTTTACCAGAAAACTATTTATCAGTCATCATTGGTGACCATGGTAACTAGCATTGGCATCCACAACAGGCTCTGCTGACGGGAAGTAGCTGTAGCATAGCAGAGAGTAAGGGGTGTGATCGGTGCATACATGCGTGTGATTGACAGCGCTATGACCCTCCTCCTGTTTATGATTGGTTGTTTCTGATTGAGCGGTGTATTTCTCTAGTTGGGACTGGGGGAAGGCAGGTGAGCTTGTTATTTTTTCCTTAACAGATTACTATACTGTCACGACAAAGTGACATTTATAACAAATATGTAAAAAACTTTTTTTCTTAATTAAAATTATATATGCAGTTTTAACAGATCTCAGCTCTGGTCAAAACAGAAGGTTGTGTAAATGAATAATCAGTCAGGCAAAGGACAATAAAAGATTCTGATAAGCTGAAGTAAAAACACTATGGTGTTTTCAGACTGACTCTGAACCACAAACATCAAATGAAAACTGGCAGATTTATAGTCTTCTTCATAATTTTGAGAGATTAAATCTTTGCAGACTAATGCCACAAATTCACCCTGAAAACACATTCAATCTAAATGCAGATGAGAATTTAGATAAAAGAAATGGTCTTCTCCTCTGAGCTTCAGTTTCTGAGCTTCCGCCTCACAGAGCAGTCTTGTCCTGCGACTCCCCCGCTCAGCTCCTTCAGACTAGCCAGCAGCAGTTAGCAAACATCTGATGAAACAGCGCATCTGCTGAGCTCATTATAGGATCTACCTCTCAGAGCAACGCTGGTAAAAATGTTGATAAAGGGTTAATAGAGGAGCCATGTTATGATGAAGGTGACATAGATAGTGCTATAAAATGACACAATGTGGCTAGGAAACACATAAATGAACAATACCTTTTAAATGGAACAATATCTACTTCCTTTAAAGTGCTTGACGTCAAATCATTTAGTTCATCTAATTAGAGATGAATTGAGGCAGGAAAGGGTTAAACGTAGAATGCATTGATTAGTGGGACCAATCCATTCTAAGTGAGAGTTCATAAACATCCTTGTATGGAATCTTTCTGATCTGTTCTGTAAATTGTGTGGCAGTCATGAAAAAGCTTGCTTCTAGCTGCAGTGTAAGGTACTGTCCTGTCGACCCTGCTGACCCTTTTCCACTCCCCACTCAGGGTTTTGTGAGAGAAAATCCAACGGCGCCGATCAAGCTAAGGCAGAGACAAGCTCTGAACTGTCTGAACGAGTTCTGCAGGCTGGGGTGCGTCTGCTCCAGTTTGTCTCACTGTTCCAGGATCAGCCACTGCGGCCGGCCGCTCTGCATGTTTGGCTGCAGCTGCCTTAAGCAGAAGGTGGTTCTGCTCAAGAACCTGGACAGCTCTGACGCCAGCCCCTCCTCCCTGCAATGCAAACTCAAGAAGAAGAGGAGAAGGATGATGAAGATGGCCTATGGTACATTTTTAAATCCTGCCTTCATTGTTTAACCAGAACAAAATATTTTAAGTAGAAGCAGCTTGTTGTTGGCAAGATGTAAGCGTACTCCATCCAACCTGTTGAACTTGCAGTCCTGAAAGAGGCGGAGACCGTGACCCACCCTGCGGAGCGGGTCCGGACCCTGTGGAGGAAGAACGCTGACGCCTCTGATCCAGAGCCAGTCCATGTGCCGGATATGGCCCCCTTTCTTCAGCCACCTGTAATTATTCTTTACAGCATTGATACATGCACAATACAAGTAAAGGGGGCAGATATGGGCTGAAGTGAATTCTGTGATTTTTTTTTTTTTTTTTAAAAGTCTGTCCAGGTGAGAAGGAAATATCGCAGCAGCTGTGCCAGAGTTCGAAGTTTCACCAGGAAGACGCAGAAACAGAAGGTAATGATGCTCAGATCAGTGGTGGGGACAACCAGCCCTAAAGCAAAAAACTAAAGGACTGACCCTACATCACTAATCATTAACATTAGCTCTTCTAATGCTAAAGAGCTGTACCAACATTGGATTTGGAGGAAGCAAATTCTAAATTCAGTCATGTTGACACCCAACATGTGTTGCAACACAGTACATCACCCTCATCAGAATCAGATTTGTTATTGCACACCTACCTGGACGGTTTGTGTTTCAGGAAGTGATTCCATAGAACAGACCTTTCACTCATGGTTTTTATTGGGTTTTGCCAACTCTGATCCGGGTTTGGCCTAATTGACCTCGTTAAGGCTTTGGTCAGAAAAGAATGAGGACATCAGTAGATTTTACCCTGTTTAGTGTCATTCTACAGCAATGCATTGTGAGTAGAGACTAAACTTAATTTTCTGCACCACATTGGGCGTGAAGAGCATGAGGAGAATCTGTTTTGGAATTGTTTTTATACAATAGCATTCTGTAAACATATGACTAACCTTTTGCACCAAAACGACAGATTCATATCTGAATTGCTCTTGACCCATTCCTGGACCATATGATTTGTAGTCCAATATTTACCCAACAGGAGGAAGAATCCAAAAAGCTGATGTCATCCAGGCATAAAGATGCAGAACTGAAAATTCAGAAACACGGAGAACAAACCCCTACACAGACAAATGTTACCACACCCAGACCTCCTTCTGGTAAGTTCATGACCAACCCATCATGGTGGATGTTTTCCCATCAGCTTTTAGTGCTAGTTGTATTTTCAGATTTATGTCCTGAGCGTAATGGAGAACCTTTCTCTTTCTTCAGTAGGAGATGCAGACAAATCACCCAGCACTAGCCCTCCGAGTTCTTCAGAAGCACCCTGTTCTAAACCATCGAAACGCCTCATGATCCTGGCCGACTGCAAGTGGGTGAGCGACAGCGACCGCAGCTACGTGTTGAAGAAACTGTGTGAGGCGATGGCTCAGGATCAACTGGACAGACCTTTCTGGATCAAAAACTATCTCATCACTCCGATCGACGAGACAGTGGATGAAACTAGCGGAAACAGGTGCATCGAGTATAAGGTCCAGATCTCCACACCCATTCTGGACAGGAAAAAGGCATCAGCCAAAAAACCAGTGACTCATGGAAGGAAACGAGGCATCAAATCAGCAGCTCAACACAGAGAGGTGAAGAACAAGTTAAATGTTGGTCCACATCTGGAATGCTATTTGAAACCAACAGAATCTTATATGTCAACTTGAACAAGATCGTAGAAATAGCAATCCTGATAATACAGCTAATTTTTTGCACTTTTCACTTTTTTTAATAACGATAATAACAATACCCAGCTCTATTGTCCATCCCTTGTATGGTGGATACAACAAACATGGACTTTTAGCCCAAACGCATCATGTAGGTGTCAAGCACAGTTGTGAAAAGGTCATGATGTGGTCTTATTTGGCATCACAAAACCTCGGCACCTTACAGTCATTAAATCGAACATAAACTTCTCTGTAAACCAAGAGAGGTGAAGAACAAGTTGCAGACTTGTTCTTCAACTTGAAGCCAAACTCAGTTTGGCTTCATGTTAGAGTCAAACATGAAGCCATCTGTTCAGCAGTCCTTGTCCAAACTGAGTCAACAACTGGTCACTGATCCCAAACTGGCAATGCAATGACCTAGTTTAAGTCCAGACCTCAGTCTTATTGAAAAGCTGTGCTCAGGCCTGATTCAGTGGCTTGTGTTGGGAGATCCCACTAAATCATTTGGTAGACTCAGTTTTTCTCATGCGGGCATAATACAAAAATTTGTTTCCAAATATTAAAATACGTTGTAATCATTAACATCATCATCAATATTTCCAGCAATCTTAGCCACCTCCAGGACACTTCAACGTCCATGCAGAGATGGAAAAGGGTTGTGTTTACATATTAAGAGAAACTCTGAATTTTCCCATTTGTAGCTTCAAACTGTTTGCCGCTCAGAAGTGACTGTTCTTCCATTTTGTAAACAGGGAGTCATTTGATTTCCTTGTTATATTGTGTCCTGGACCTTACCCAACATGTTTTGTCTTTTAGGACAACCGCTCTGATTTGATTTCAAAAAATGAGAAGCCTCCTAAAAGCTCGAAGAATGTGATGAATCAGTCTTTCACAGACTCTGTGTCTGTAGAGTCTGTAGAAGACTGGCAGAAGGAGGTGATGGAGGAGGAGCCTATGGAGGAATGGCCGAAGGAAGTGATGGAGGAGGAAGAGCTCATGGAGGACTGCCAGATGGAGGTGATGGTGAAAGACAAGCCCATGGAAGACTGGCAGAAGAAGTTAAAGGTGGAAATGGATCCTTTGGAGCAATGCCAGAAAGAGGTGATGGAGAAGAAGGAGCTTATGAAGAACTGGCAGAAGAAGTTAAAGGTGGAAGTGGAGGCTATGGAAGACTTTCAGAAGGAGGTGACAACTATAAAGAACCCTCTAAACGAGGTGGAGTCCATAAAGGGGTTCCAAAAGAAGGCGGAGTCTATAAAGGACTTCCAAAAGAAGGCGGAGCCTATAAAGGACTTCCAAAAGAAGGCGGAGCCTATAAAGGACTTCCAAAAGAAGGCGGAGACTATAAAGGACTTCCAAAAGAAGGCGGAGTCTATAAAGGACTTCCAAAAGGAGGTGGAGTCTATAGATGACTGCCAGAAAGAAGAAAGGGAAGATTATATGGAGAAGGATGGATGCTTCAGACGTTATAAGGCTAAACATGAGCTGAAAAGAAGCACAGAAGGGTTAAATTCAGATAAGAAGAGGAGGACTGGCATGTGTCTGCCTTTCCCTTTACTGGTGGGAGTATCACCTTCTGGCTTTCTCTCAGCCAATAAGAAAAAGCCAGGAGGATCAGGAGATGTGATACAGGTAAAAACTCATCACTTTGTTTCTTCTTCCTTTATACTCGGTGACATTCCTGGTTCTGGTTACCCTGCAACATGGTTTTCTAATAAGTCTTGTAGTGACTTCACTTCATAGCTTCATCTTCTCTAGCTAACTCACACTATATTAACAAAACAGTCGCAATGTGTCAAAGGTTGATCTGAAGAATGATCTCTGTCGGAACCTTTTGGTTGTTCTATCATGCAGCTTGGCTGATGGGGAAATCTTGTCACATTGCTGTTTATATCAGTCTGGAGTCCATCTTGGCACATGACACTGTGGAGAAGGATGGAGAAGGCTTCTGTTTTTTTTCTCTCTCTCTTTCTGCTGGTGTAGAAGCAGATTCCTAGTGTGTTACTTTGTATTCTCTTGTTTTCTGTGCTCCTGCAGGTCAATGGGAAGCAATACCCTTTAGCAAAGATCAAGTTGGGCAGGATGGGGGCGCTTCATCCAGCCAATCGTCTGGCAGCTTACCTAACGGGCAGAGTGGGGTTTATGAAGCAGCGACAGTCTTCTTCATCGTCTGAGCCGTCTTGCACTCTTCAGAGTTTCCCCCACGTCACCTCTTCAGCTTATTGCGTCCCACCTGCTCCTCTGGCCTCCACTGTTGCCCCAGCCGTGGTCCAGTCACAGCCACCAGCCTCTCAGCCCACTCTTCCCACCCCTCTTCCCACCCCTTCTGCAGGTAAGCACATATATCTAGCTTCAAAGAGTTCATATTCAGACAGTCTTTCCAATGAAATTGAAGAAAGTATAAATGTACATCTTAAAGACTTGTGTATTTTTTAGGACAGTATAACATTGTAAAGGATTAAAACTAAATATTAAAATTTCAAGCAGCTAAAGCCTCGAAACTCTGGAATTACCCATAAAGCACATTATATACAGTAGAGTTTTATACATTTGCTCAGAACTGTTTTACTTTATACTGATAGAAAAATTTTGTTTTTCTACCCTAATATTTCAAACTCATGTCTTTATTATTTCAAATCACATCATTTCAGACACATGATAAATCTATCTGTAGGCTATCAAAAGGACGACTTGTTGACGACCGTCCAGTCCTCTTACACACCCAGGGCAGCAGTTGAATAGTGCTATTACTACTAATTATATTACTAATATTAGTTACAGTATTAATGTATTAAGTAATATTCTAACTGTGAAAAATTTACCAACAGAAATTACATCAAGGAATGTTAATACTGTTGCATCTTCACTCCGAAATCTTTCCCATTCAGTTTTGGTCTTAAACACAATAAAACGGTCAGGTTATTAAAAAGTTTTCACTAACAAAATTCATTTATAAACATTTCTTAAATGTGGATTTCTAAGAACTGTGGTTTGTTTTCTAAACCTTTGAATCACCCGTCTGTTATGTCATGTACCTCTAGACTCTGAGCCACAGAACTTGGTTGTTGAACCTCCAAACCCACCTCAGAACTCGACTCCTCCTCAGCCACTGCTGATTCAGGTTCCAAATCCCCCTAATGTGGCTGCTCCTTTGCTCCCGCCCCGGATCACTCAGTTCCCAGTTCAAAGGATGATCCTGAAGCCAGTGCGGTCATCAGCGGGTGTCCAGTATTACCGAAAACCTGACGGAGCCTTGGTCCAGCTGATTCCCACCAGCCAGCTGAGGCCTGGTAATCCATCAGCAACCGTTCATGGAGGAAGTGAGTGTTGAAACACGACTAGGATTTGTTGAATTCTGTCAAAATACCATTATAGGGTATTAATATGGTATTATATTAATGCAGTTCAGCTCAGTAGGGTTAACATCACTTGGTGTAGAATAAGATGCTGGTGTTGGATTATTTTTGCAACAAATATTAACTTTAAATCAACATTCTCTCCTCTTTCAGTAGGTTGTTTGTATATGCAATGAGATGCAGTGTTATGTTTAACTGTACCTTTAATTTAGTTTTAATCAATGTTTTGACTAAAATGCAAGTTTTAGTGGCATTTAAGACATCTGTAGTCATTTTAGCTTTATTCAAATAAAATAAGTCAAAGAGATGCTTAAAAATACCCCTCACGTCTTTAAGGAAATTTATTTTTTTTAGTCTTAATTGCCTATGTAGGAATAAATAGGGTTATTGTATTTTGAAATGCACATATTTATAAATTGAAAAAAAATGGATTAGCTTTTCCAATCTGAAATAAGACGTGCATTTTCTGTTGAATACATTCAAAACTGCTTATTAAATAAATATGTGAAGGAAGTGTGACAGTTTTAAAAACATTCTCACTTTATATATTTCTAATGGAGTCAATGAAAGAATATATAAACATTATTGAATTAAAGCATTATGTAAAAAGACAAGGAGCAAATCTAATGATACAAGTTTTTAAAAACAAATAAGTCAATATTTGTTAAGATCTTAAGAAAAAGCTTCAGCTTCAACAATGTGAAATCAGAGGAAACCTGTTCCATAGAGGACAGATCAGAGGTCAGACCACCTAAACCCAGTTAGACCATGGAGTTTTAACAATTCAGTACAATGGAGAGGAGATTTTTCATGTAGGGCCCTGAAAGTTACAAATACTAAAATGAACAGGTAACCAATATAAGAATATTAAACTTTAAAAAAATAGAACAAGGTGATAACCCCCCTAGAGAAATCTCTGTGGGGGGCGGGATGGTCTCCAGTCGACCCATAGAACACATACTGAGAAAATAACTTTGTTGTCTTTTCCAAATCTTTAATCAGCCGTCTGTTGTTTCATGTACATCTAGACTCTGAGGCACAAAACTTGGTTGTTGGACCTCCAAACCCACCTCAGAACTCGACGACACCTACGGACCCCCAGCCGCTGCTGATTCAGCTTCCAAATCCTCCTAAGGTGGTTAATTTGCTCCAGCCCCGGATCACTCAGTTCCCAGGCCAAAGGATGGTCCTGAAGCCAGTGCGGTCATCAGCGGGTGTCCAGTATTACCGAAAACCTGATGGAGCCTTGGTCCAGCTGATTACCTCTAACCTGCCGAGGCCTGGCAATCCACCAGCAACCGTTCATGGAGGAGGTAAGTGTTGAAACCCCGAAGGCGCTGAATACTGTCAAAATATTGTTTACAATATTGTTATGGGAAAATTATATTAATAAAGATCTGATCAGACCCAGTTAAGTCCATTTATTATTTGGCTCTGTAAATAAGAAGTGTTTTTCATCCTGAACCCAAACCGTACCAGATTCCTTTTGGATACTTTGCTGTTACTGAAAGGAAATGTGAACTAGATAGTTAATTTTCATGGCAGCTGAGATGGTTCTGGAATAGATTTCAGTGTGAACTAATATTTTTTTAGCCCAATGAAGTTTTTCCCATCTTCTTCCTCCTCTTCCTCAGGCCATACTGCTTCCTGCGCCCCGCTGCCTCCTGTAGCCGCGGTGAAGACGCTGTCCTCTTCATCCTCTGTGGTTTTACCTTCACCATCCCCAGGAGCTTCGTCTTCCTCCTCCAACCTGCCGCCATCCGTTTTTCTGTCCCCGCAGAGCACCTGCACGTTTAGAATCGTCCCCCCTCACCCTGTCAAGGACCCCATCTTTATCCAACTCCCTTTCCTGCCCCCCACCCCAATGGTGGGATCAGAACGCAGCCTCATACGGCTCCAGGGCCCCAGCCAACCTGTGAACTACACCCCCCCGAATCCCGTAGTGGGTGAAAAAAACGACATTCCAGTCGAGCGCCACAGCGATTCACCACAAACCTTGCTGACCGTTCAGACGGCCGCTCACAGTGGGCCTTCATCTTCGGGGCGGTCCCCACCGCCTGAGCCCACCCCAGACTGTCACGGCCTTAAAGAGGAGTTTGCCTTTGACCCCATGGACCTGAATGTCGTGTTTGTGGACGAAGTGGTGGACTTGGTGTCCAGCAGTGAGACGGACAACTCGTCCGACTTCAGGGAATCTGACAGCGAGGACGAGAAGAATCAGGTGATTACAGACCAACTCAATGTTTTCATTTTGAAAGTAAATTTTTTCTCTCATTAAAACAACCTGAAGTTCTTATTAGTTCAGTGAATATGATTTAGATTTGCCCCCAGATGGATGAATCAGTCAGGAACAAGCTGGTCAGCTGGGACAGTAAAAGTTTCATCATTCTGTGATGAGTAGATTTAGATTCTGGTTTAAAAAAAAAAAGGTTTTGTTACTGATTTTCTTTTGTGATGGTAATTTCACCATTTTTTTTTAAGTGTTAAGAATAAGAACGTTCAAAAACTATATTTTTCTACTTAATTCTTTCGTCCAACCATAACATAAATGTGCCATATCACAAGATTACTTTTCTTTTCCTCCAAAAATTTAATTGGCATAGTGCATGAGAATATATTTGACTGATGACATTGGTCGATTTATTTATTGTAGGACCAGAGGCGAATATCTGTGACAGAGAGCAGTAGGTGCTACACAGCTCTGCAGTAATCACGTTATTACAGTGATATTTCAAGCATTCTTTATCTGACTCATCACAAACTGTCACAACATGGTGACAGTTTTAACAAACATGGGGAAAAACATTTCTGTAAAAGTTGCATACTGCAGCTTTAGGACTTGATATTTGCAATTATTAGGATTAACACAGCTAGCATTAATACAGAATAACGTTTGTTTTGTGTGAACAAATTTGTGAATTAAAAAAAAAATACTAGTATTTAGATTTAGAGTGAAAAGACCCCCTGTAGTTGTCGAAGCGGTTGTCAGGAAACGCGTCTAAAACCAACGAAGGAGTATTTATTTTTATAATTTTGTTTCTTTTTTATTTTCACAAACCAGCTGGCTGGAATTTAGTTATTTATTTATTTATTTTTTGCTCTGGTGATGATCACCGTATGTATTTTTCTGCAGAATACAAAGCGCTCTAAAGGAGACCTGGAGAAGAAGAAGAAACGGCTGAGGAGTCGTGATGGAAACCAGTCAGTTCTGCCTCCATCAGCAGGTCTGAACACACATTTTATTATCCATAAATCAGAGTCTAAAAACAGCTTTACTACTGTAGATTAAATCATTTGAATCAAACTGAGGGATTTAATGGGACCTTCATGGCAGCGGCGTCTCTTTAATGTTTCTGTGTAGAAAAGTGACAAATACAAATACAAATTTTTCTGGTTTTCTTTTAGCTTTAAGCCAAATAAGGCAGGCGGCACAATTAGTTTTGTAAGAAATATCTAAGCTGAGAATTCCAAAGTGAATGGAGTCACAAATACTTAGTCAGTGTTTTGTCTTTCATTTGTCTCAAAGCTGATGAATTGGTTCAGTTGCTCAGTTTTTGGTGTTTTCATGCAACTTAAAAAGTCTTAAAAGCCATTTGGAACTCAGTGTTTCCGAATGTCCGTAATGAGAAGCATCATAAATCATTTCAGAACTTTTTCCTCCTTTTGATGTGACCTCTGACCTCCAAAACTCAAAGACAAACGTCAGTCTCTTAGGGAACAAGTGATCAGATACTGTGGCTGAACACTTTCCCAGGTATAAGAGGTTACGGGAGGTCAAGCAGAGTTGATCTGTTTCTTCCTCCTGAAGGATTTCTGTTTGGTTTCCACTGAGTTCTGCAGGTTTTACACTTCATATGAGGAAAAGGTTCTGAAATGATTTTTGTTTTCTTCCATACAAACTGTGCAGACTTTTCATATCAACTTTAAGGCGAACGAATCACCAAATATTTATGTCCAAATGTGAAGCGATTTATTTATTTTTTTTTTAGTTTAAGCGCTTTTACATAAATGGAAACAAACCTTTTTCTGCTTATATAACCTAAACACAAGCATTTAGCAGGTCTGTCAGTAGCAGGAGTGTATTGGTGTTCGAAGCAGCTGACCTGACCCGGTTCTGGGTGTGTTCTCTGGTTCTGTGACAGCGGGTCAGGCTGCAGCTGCCAGGACGAAGGTCCAGGGTCTGATCTACATCTCATCTGAGGAGGGAAGCCCCAAGAGGAAAACCGTCACTAATGTAAGACACGTTTACACATGACTAGTGTCAGGTTATCTGCAAACAGTCACACCTCCACAACGCCTTGAATTAGTTTTATTTCATCTGTTAACCTGTTGACTGTGATGCTTTGAGTCATTAAAGTTTTATGACTCAAAGCAGTTGGAACCACACTTATATGTGGTTCCAACATATAAGTGTTGGAACCACTTATATGTTTGTTTTTTTTGTACACTAATATGTTTCACCTAAAGAATTTTTATAACAAAGATAACCAGAGTGACAACAGTTTTCAAATGAAGACTTTATTAAGAAAAAAAACAGTCTATGCCTTACAGAATCTCACTTGATCTGATTCTTGACATTTCTTAGGAAAAAATGTTTTGAAGACCCATTTTTTAGTTTGACCATATTTTCGTTCCCACAACTTTAGTTTGAAATATTCTACATTCAAATGTTCAAAATTTTTGGGATTTCTTTCCCCTCTTGGTACTATTTCCTCCTGAGGGAAACAAAAGTAATTGTTTGTAAAAATTGACCCCTTGTACGACGACGTATTGGAACATTATCGAGAGAATTTTTTTTTACATCTCTGCCCCCCCAAAAAAACTCAGAAATTTCTTCCCTCAAAAAGTCGAAAGTTTGGAAGAAAAAACTTTTTTTTTTTTACTTCTGTTTATTTCTACAGCAAACAACAAAAGGTAGAGAAGCGAGAAAAGTTTTCAGATTTTTAGGTTCTTTTTTTTCCTCATCCAACACATACACCAAAAAAATCTTGGTAATTTTTTTTATTTTGGGAAAAAAAAATTTTTTTTCCTTTTGTTGGTTGTTTGTTGTAGAAATAAAAGAACAATATTTTTTTTATAGTCAGAAAGTCTTAAAGGCAAAGTCAGACAAATTTGTTACAATATTTTTGTGCAAGGATAAAAAGTGTCTACTAGTAGAAGAAAATAAAAATAAAAAACTTGAAAATATTTTAATATATTTTTTACTTGCATATAACTTCTAAAATAATAAGTAAAATAAAATTTGGTCAAACTTAAAAACAGGCTTTGAAGCAACTTGTTTTTCTTTCTTTTTCTTTTTCTTTTCTTTTTTTTTGCCTGTCTGGGCCTCTGTACATTTTTCTAGTTCTAGACACATATTTTTCTCTCTACTGTCTTTATATATTTCTTTTCATGATGGCTTTTTCTTTCATGACGGTCACAGAATCCTCCTGTGACAAACAAATGTGTGTAGCCACATAAAACAGATGCCAGGCTGCTCTGAAGCTGCAAAATAGCCGCTGACTTGACTGGGCTTCATCTGTTTCTTGGTGTGGCAGGGCGCTGCCGCTGCAGCTGGTGAGCTGACAGGTGATGGCCAGATGGGAACCAGTCAGCAGGAGGCTTGGAGCGGTACTTTGGAAAACCTGGAGGGGAACAGTGGATGTGGAGCGGCTCAGCAGCAGATAGAGTAAGAAGTGAAGCCACATCACTGTGGGCTAACCAGACTAGTAACTAGTGGGTTAGTTGGTGCTCGACAGCTTCATGTCTTCAGCAGGTTCTCAATACTTGATATGTAACATGTCTGCGATCTAAACGCGTCCTCCTCTGTAATCTGGGATTTTCTGTTTTTCAGCTTGGAAGTTGAAGTGAACTCCGGAAATTCTCAAAGGACCCAGATTAACTTTCAGGTGTGTAATGATGTAACCGTGGGAGACCAGCAGGTTGTGTGATGCATCTATTTTTAGTGAATCAGTTATCAGATGTAAACAATACTGGAATTTAGTTTATTTGTGCAAAATAAAGGAAGATGACCTCTGCAGTTGCTGAAGGTTGTGGTTAGGAAACATGATTAATGTATGTAATGTGATTTTCTTTCCTTTCTCTCTTTATATTGGTGTAGGATACCATTAGTGGTGAAACGATTAATACAATTAATCATGATGAATTGATAACTGAAATGGTTGTGAACTAATTTAGTAATTGATTAATTGTTAAATGGAGTATATAGACTCTTATAAAGACAAAAGTCATTTTCTCAAAGAACAACAAAACTGAACAAAAATCTATACATTTTGCAATTAAAATTAAAAAAAGCCTTTTTCTGTAAATATGTTCTACCCAGAACTAAAAACACTTTGTTTTTTTATTGAAGAAATGAAGTGAATTGTTTATTTGTGTCTTTAATATTGTCTATAATTACTATTTGTTTATTCAATTTAATTGTCAGAATAATCAATAAAATAATTGATTAGTAAAATAGTTGTCAATTGCAGCCATAGAAATGATAGATAAAACCAGCTTTCCCAAAAAAAAAAAGAAAAATCCCATCTGCAGCAACTTGTGATGCATTTCACGTTTCTTTTAAAGACTGTGAAGCTTATGGTTGTGTGTGTTTGTGTGTGTATTTGTGTGCAGCACCACGAATCCATTGCAAGTTGCAGAAAGCATCGAGCCCAGATGAAGCAGATGTTCCTCCAGTTGAAGAGGGAAGTGTTACCAGCCGATGACAGCATGTCCAGAACCTCCCTGCTGGAAAAGGTGTGCAACCAGTTCTCTGACCTCCTCTGTGTGTGTGGGAGTGTGTGTGCATGCATGTGTGTGTTGGTCTGAAGATGATCACGGTGTGTGTTTTACTGCAGGCTGTGCAGCTGATCCAGGAGCTGAGGTGCTGTGAGGAAGACCTGAAGAGGAAGAAAAGCAGCCTGGAGCAGAGACGGGATGAGTTCCTGTCCATTCTGGTTCCGTCATCAGGTGGAAACACTTTTTATCACAACCTTGGGACTGATCTAGATTACATTATTTAAACAGAACTGTGGAATCTGACAGAGGTGCAGAAAAAAACAATTATTCAACAGAGAATCGCAATTCAAAGTCCTGGGAATACTGAATCGATTCAAAATTCAATTTTAGCCTGCTTGATTATCTGTAAAATTATATTCAAATTTTTATATATATATATGTATTTTTTTATTTAGGATAAAGTCAGCCAGCTAAGCTAGCCTCATACTGGTAATTTAAGTGCCAGAATTTTACACACAAACTTATTTTTTGTTTAGATATAAACTGATGGAATTTGATACAGTATATGGAACTTTATAGAATTGTTTTAACTAGATGTTTTATTTGTTTAGTGTCTTTTCCTCTTAACACTCACATGATTTAAACAGAACTTCCAGACCGTTTGAATAGAAAAGTTTCTTACTCCAAAATTGTTTCAAATCTGAATATTGTTTCTGAATCAAATTATGATCATAAAAATTGGAAGCGAATCTCTAGACAGTGAAAGATTTGCATCTCTACAATCCAACACGTCTCTTAGAATAAGCTGCCATATTTGTAAATGATGGCAGTTTGTCAGATTAAGATGAAGGAGAATTGCGGAATGTCACTTTATTTGCACTTTTACCACAAGCCTGCATCATATCAGTCCACATCATTTTAAAATAGAACAAACAAGACAAAATTATAAGGAGTAACTAAACTCCAAACACCTCCCCACCCCCAGATAAACTGTCTAAATTGGTCCAAAAGGGCGCCATCTTTGTTTCTGTGCAAATTTTGACATTTTTGTGTAAATTAGTTTAATTCTGAAATATATTGCCATCAGATTATGGCCACATGGGAACCGGTCAGCAGGAGGCTTGGAGCGGTAGTTTGGAAAACCTGGAGGAGAACAGTGGATGTGGAGCGGCTCAGCAGCAGATAGAGATGACCATTAATTCAGAGTAAGAAGTGAAGGCTAGCCCAACTACCAACTAACCCAACTGAGTGGGTTAGTTGGTGCTTGACAGCTTCATGTCTTCAGCAGGTTCTCAATACTTGATATGTAACATTTCTAAGATCTAAACGCATCCTCCTGTGTAATCTTTTATTTTCTGTTTTTCAGCTTGGAAGCTGAAGTGGACTCTCCAATCTCTCCAGGAACCGGTCAGGTGTGTATTACCGTAACCGTGGGAAACCATCAGGTCCAGTAGATCCTGAAGAATCATGTGAACCATAAAAACTGCCTGGCCTCTTGCAGATTTCTGATATATTTGCTTTTTTTCATACTTCCATGATTTACATGGTCTGAAAAAGTCTAGTGAACACAGAGAGCAGTTTTCAGGTGATCTCATCCAAACCAACCTGCGTCTATTTAATACATAGACGCAGGCTACATTCTCTTAAAGGGGCAGTATTATGTAAAGTTCACTTTTTTGTTCTTTTTTTTTTTTTAGCTTTACGGCATGTTATAATGTTATGCCCTCGTAAAAATATACCTGGAGTTTTACTTTGATTCTTTCATGTATGTTTGAGAAATCTATTAATCTCCATGGCAACCATTCATCTGTGCAAAATGCCTGAATGGACCGAGCCCCGCCTTTGAGACACAGCTCCTCCTCAGAGCTGCAGTTTTCAAGATTCTGAGGTTCCGCCTCACAGAGCAGCCCTGCCCCACTCAACTCCTTCAGACTAGCCAGCAGCAATTAGCAAACACCTGGTGGAACTGCACATCTGCTGAGTTCATTATAGGAGCTACTTCTCAGTATAATGCTGGTGAAAATGTTGCTAAAGGGTTAATAGAGGAACTTATCACGTTGATGTGACTTCCTGAATGTGGAGCTTCAAAAAGAGCCGAAGCTTTTAAAGAGACATGTTTCAAGATGTTAAATCAAAAGTCTACTTTTTTTAAGTCATGTTTTATATATATTGCATTTTTATAATAACTCAACGTAGTAATTTCCATCCATCTATTTTCTGTACACCCTATTTTCTGTACTATGTGCCTGGAAAATACATAGTACTGCCCCTTTAACGTTTTTATTTTATTTGTGTTTGGAAATGAGATCATGAGACGGCTGCTTTGTGGACCTTGAAATGGACCGAATGAACTTGGAGTGTTTGTGGGTTTTAGACTCCTCAGGAGGTCCAGAAGCTTCTGACAGAGGCGGAGAGCCTGTGGTCCAATCAGAGCTTGAAGAAGGAAGATAATCAAGATGCACACACTGAGGACGTCTGCGGCAGACCAGGTCTGACACCAACCTTCCGGTACTTTACTTGAGCCTCTTAGAATGAATGAGAATCAGGGAAATCACAAGCCGTGATTGAGTTTGATCTCTGCACAACTTCAGCATCATGCTGCATTCACTGTACCTCCAAAGTGTAGGAAAAGTGTCGGAAAAAGGAGGAGCTTCTTAAAGAGACAGAGGACCAACTTCAAGACATCAAATTACAAAGTCAAATTTCTTAAGTTATGTTTGATATAAACAGCATTTAGATATTTAAGATAATAAGGCACCACATGTGATTTATGTCAGATGAAAAGCTGTGAATGTCTCTTAGGGAGTTCCTGCTTGGCTCCTCTGTAAGCGAGTGACATTTACTGAATCTGGGAGTTGGGCCAGTCAAGGATTTTTTGTTTTGTTTTTCTTCACCAAAGTACTGTAGTTTCAGTGTTAAACTGTTTTAATTTCTGCTCATAATTGCTTTGCAACAATTCTTTCTTTTTCCATTGCTGCAACCGCTGGGCCTGGTCAACTGAATCCAGCTCTCAATCGGGTCATAGAGTAAGAGCCGCTCTCATCAGGATCTGGTTTGCCACCAATCAAAATGTTTGAAGTTTCTGACTCGATTTTGGTTTTTGATCTGCTTAATCGAATCAGTAAAAACACAAGAGAGCCTCGGTGTGCAGAGCCTCTGGAGTCCTTAATCAAATTTCTGTCATCAAACTGTCTCGGTTCACTGTGATCTGTGAGACGGTTCTGGAAAACCAAACTGGTTCTTTTATAAAACCAGTAAAGAACAGAATCAGAAGCTGCCTGCCAGCCACGACTCATGGATAGATACTTTTAAACTCTGGATGGGTAAACTGTGGAGGAGAAGAAGTGTAAATATTTATGGATCAGCTTGTCTGTCATGCCATCAGTGTGGTATTTGCTAATGTAAGCTCTCTCACTGGATGACGTGGTTCAGAGGACGTTTAGTCCTGCAAATCTCAAAAAGAAGTCAGATTAGAAAAATCCTCTGTGGAGAAGCTGTTTTGACTGCAGTAGTTGTCATTTCCACACATTTACTTTGTAAACCTTCCTAAAGGCAGAACATTTTAGATATTTGGAGCAAAAACCTCCATAAATCACTTGGAAATATGTTCTTTATTATGGAAACATGTCAGGTAAATGTGACATGTCACATGTTTGGTGGTTTCCTTGAATCTCTTGTGTTTGTGGCTGCAGGGACGGAGAAGCTGCAGCACCTGCTGACCAATCAGAAGCAGCCTGAGACGGAGGGGAGGCAACACACAGCCAATGACGTCCCAGCGAAGGGCGTCCTCTGTGTAGCCGTCCCTACAGGAGACGTTGGCCCCCTGCAGGCCCCGCCGGCTGCCGTCCAGCTGCAGCCTCTCCGTCAGCCCGTCCTGCGCGTGTCTGCAGGCACGCCGGCTCCTCCAGACACGAAACGGATAAAGACCGTTCCAAACATTCTGTCTCGCAGCAGGAACCGAGAGCCGCCTCAGAAAACGTCAGCTGAGAAGGGTAAGGCGGCATCGCCAACATAACACCTAGATAAAACCTCTTAACTGGGTCAGGAAGACGGATGGATGTAGCTTTTTTCATTAATGGTAAAAAAGCGAAATTTGAAATGAAAATATATCCACCTGATGGAAACACGCCAATGATGTGAAAATCTTTTTTGAAAAAACTCACCTTTTTTGGACAAAAGCTTTAGCGTCAGGATGAGGTGGTTTTTCTGCCGTACAGAGGTAGATGTATTTTGCAAAACTGCAATGGAAACATTTGTTTCCCATCACATGAGTCATGTGATCAACAGCTGGATGTTACTACTGGTGGAAACGACAGATGGCAGGAAGTAGCTGTAGGATATTTGATATATCATTTTTATTTGGTACTAGGTTCAGTGAGACTTTAGAGGTTACACACGCCATGCATTATTGATGTAGAAGGAAAATGATGCATAGCTTTTAGAAATGAGGTGGAATGTAGTCCGCATAACTCCAATGTAAAAAAGGGGGAGAGGTAAATGGTAATAGCAACACCAAAAACCTACGAAGGTTTTTAACGTGAACAAAAAAAAGAGCGCATTTCAGCTACTGTACATGCTGAGCAAGCAATGTGAAAGATGAAAGGATGTCTAAGCCAATCAGAGTGAAGCTGGGCAATCAGCCTTGAAACACATCAAACCAAATCTCCAGTCAGTTCATTTCACTTTCTTGAATTTGTCTAAAACATTTTTGTTTTAACTGTAACTTTCCAAAATAGAACTAAACTGTTATTTTTGTCTACTGTAAAACCTCTAGTTTCCTGCTGCTTATTAAGGTGTTTCTCCACAGCTCCACCCATGGACAAAGTGCTGTTTCCTGCTCCTCCAGGAAGTACGCCGCACCGAACCCAGGAGCTTCAGCCACTGCTGGCTGCAGCTCCGCCTGCGTTTATGCTGCTGCCTGCTGAACCCAGCCAGATAGGAGTCCCCCTCCCTGGGCTGGCCCCGCCTCCTCAGGCTCTGGCCCCGCCTCCTCAGGGTGCAGCTCCGCCCCCTCATGCTGCAGTCCCGTCCCCTGGTTTTGCTTACCCTTCCTTAGACATCGGACAGTCTGATCCTGCTGGACAGACAGCCCGACAGGACTCGGACAACGAGAGCCTGTCGTCCCTCCTTAACGAAATAGTTTTTCTTAACCAGCAGACTGTTGCCACGGCTACAACAGCGGTAATTGATCCGCTGGTGGCGGGCGGATCCGAGGAACAGAAGCGTACCGCCGAGCACCCAGGTCCAATTTTAGGGAACGCTAACGAAGGTGTGCTGGCCCCGCCCCCTCTGCTGCAAATGAAGGTGGGAGGAGCCAAAGAGGCGGCAGTAGGCAGTAATAACGGAGCAACAGTGGGAGGGGCTGGGGCCGGGGGCGTGGCCTGGAGGCCCATGCCGAGGCTGGTTCCTCTGGGGCTGAGGGGAAACTCCCCCAGCTGACTTCACGTCACCCGGGCAATGACCAGGAATGACTAGGAACGCGTTTTCTTTCTGCTTCCGAAGCCGAATCAGCCGGATTTATTCAACACTTCTCTGATTTTTCTGTTTGAGCTTTCAGAACCACCGAGTTCTGCGATAAAGCTGCAACGTTTCTGCTTTAGACTTTGTGGACTGAGATGACGTCAGCCACCCTGGAGCAGAGCAGAGAGGAGCCGATCCGCTGATCTCCACACATTTTGGTTTTCATCCTTTGATAGACAGAGAAATCCACATGAACTATTCAACAAGCTTTCGTCGTGGAGATATTGCCACCCCAGAAAGTCTCAGCATAAGCAGGCGCAGCCTTCGTTAGCAGAATGAAAGGTGTTGAAGGAAAAAGATGGATGCTTCAAAACCAGGCAGCAGAAACCTGGACTGGTTCAGTCATCGGACTGCAGACTATCATTAAAAAAAAACTCAAACCAAGTTATTACCAATTTCCACTCCATAGTCATCATATCTGAGAGAATCTAAGTTAATTTCCCTTGAAGAATTTTTTTATTTTTCTTTTTTTTAATCTAAATTTGACTCGATAAAGTTTGGTGTAAAATAATAAAAATCCCACTTTCTCCTAAATATTGTTTGCTGCTAAAGTTTCTACTTCTACTTTCAGTCAGAGGTTTGTTGACATGCAGTATTGACTTCCTCCACTCTTCATGTCGAGTCTCCTGAAACCGCCTGGGATGATTCCGCCGAACGTCTCTGGAGTAAAATGGTTCAGGTTCGGTTTCTTTGTTTGGAAGTTTAAATAACTGCAAATTGTTGTTCTTTAGGAGTTCTGCCTCGTGTCGCCTAAGTTTGGAATTTATTTTTATTTGTGTTTAAAAACTTTTGAAGTAGGTGATGTTACTTGTTTAACACTTTAATATTAATAAAGATTTTTTTTTAAATAAACTTGTGTTTTTGGCTTTGACCTGCAGAATGAAAATGGGACGATGGTTGGATGGAGTAGCATTTAGCAGGGTGTCTGCACATCCTTAAAATATCTTAAATTTGTGTATGTAACATAAAGGCCTTAAAATGTCTTTCATTTTTTTATGTAAATTGGGTGGACTTATCTTTTACATTAGCATTATTTATTGTTTTTGTTCTCATGTGTCAGGCAAAGGTTTGAGTCATGCACAGATATCTTCATATTGTTCTGTGATTTGAGGTGGTTACGATTACTGTTAAGAAGTTGCTAATATATCTAGCTTTTTCATGTCTATATAAGTGTAAATTTATCACCAGTTGACTAGATGAAGTTTCTTAGTCATTGAGTCACTTCTGTTGCCAACCCATAAGATTTATTTGTGATAAATAGGTCTTAAGTTCCATAGATGGTGGTTATAAAAAGGTCTTAGAAGATCTGAAACTGGAGTTTTATGAAACCTGCACAAACCCTGCTTAAGTTATCATGCTGAACGTTTTGCATCCATCTGTTCAGCTCCACTGAGAAATTCTGGTTTGAAGTCTTTGGGTATGTTTCTGGACTTAGACTAGACCATTCTTATCACATTAATAAGCTTTTATTTGGTTGTCCTGCTGGAAGGTAACAGTCAGTCTTCTACAGACTGTTGTAGAAGACTACAACAGTCTGTAGTCTTCTGCAGATTCCAACAGGTTTTCTTCTGTATTTAACTCTTGTCATCTTCCAATTAACTCTGACCAGTTGCCCCGTCCCTGCTGGGTGATGCTGCCCCACCTTCTACCATCCTTAGATTATTGTACAAAATCATCAGATTCAGATTAATTCATTAAAAAGAGCTTAATTAGCTTACAGCCAAAATGTCATTAGCTGCGTTTTCATTGACCATATAATTGCCCAGGTTGAATTCACAAAAATGCATTTGCTTAATGGAAACAGATTTAGAGAAATAATGTTTTTTGATTAAATGTTTTTGCACTTGGATGAGGTGGTTTATTGGCTGCCACGAAATTACTGTATTTTGCAAAGTTGCAATGGAAACACTTTTATTGGCATCACACTTGTGATGTGATCAACACCCAGATGTTACTACTGATAGAAACCATGAAGAAGACAAAAGGAAATTATATTTATCAATAAATATAATTGAGTATCATCAGAATTCCAGTGCTCCGATCATTTCACCTATTGTTATATATGGTAAAGGGTAACCCTGGAGTGTGACGATTTATCATTCGAATAAACAAACTGGAATCCTAATATTCCAGTTTGTCCTAATAAACCAGCCGCATGCTTCCTCCCTGCAGCATGTTCAAGCATTTCTAAGAATACATACCCGTTCAATAAATTAGAAAGTTATTGAAAAACCTACTTTATTTTAAATACTTTATCACTAAGAGAAAAACATTAAACACATTAATTACACTGAGATTGATGCTTGAAAGCCTTTTTTACTGTGAATTATTTTTGATTTTCCACTTATAATTAATAAAAACACATCACATTTAAAGTTAGAATTTAACATCAGCCCAATAAATAGATTATTTTCAAAAACAGAAATGTGAGCTTAACGAAAAGTTGTTTTTTTCAAAAGGCACTTTTAATCTGTACTTGTTTGCTAATATATTGAATATGACTGTGTTGTAATCGACTGTGTCAAAAGCAACACTGAGATGTTACAAAACTAACAAAACTGATTTATCACAATACAATAAAAGTCTTATTGATTATTAACAAAGTTCAGCCAGAATATGCAGTTCGATGTTTTTGTTGTTGTTGTTTTGCTTTTGAAAAAAAGAAAAGAAAAGAAAAATTTAAACCAAAACAAAAATCTAACTGTAAACCGTTTGACCTCCAGAGCGTACGTTGGTCATTTTATCGTGAAAAGCACTACCGGAAGCAGGTTGCACGTGCCGCATGCGAACTTCACGCTGTCGGAGAGTGGGTCATCTCGCTCCAGCCTGACTGGATTTACCTTTTACTGCAGCAGGAGACAAACAGGCTAGTATGGTGAGCGCATTCGGACCGAATGAGCTTCAACCGAACCAGGCCCAGGCTCTCTGAAAGGCTCTGGCCCACCTCGGACTCCAGACAAGATGACCGCACCGGGGGACGCTGGTGCAGAGCGTAGGGCGATTTACGCTTGACCGTGAGCTACGTGAGAGCTGCCCGGCGCTGACAGACTCAACTAGCCGGCAGCTAACGTCGAGATGTCCGCGGAGGGAAGCGGAACGATCCGCACGCGCATCAAGAACCTGCTGCGCTCCCCGTCCATCAAGCTGAGACGGAGCGGTGCCGCGCGGCACAAAAACGACCTGAGCGGCAAGGTGCGTACATCCCCACCGCAGACCCTACACACACTCACACACACACACGCTCCAGACTGTATAACGGTGTGTGTCTGCTGGCCCGGTTACTGTGACGGCTCCTCGACATGCTGCTGCTCCTCCAGTAGTGTGTCTTCGTGTCTTTTCTTTCTTAATAACCGTGCTATTACACAGTGTTAACAGATTATCCGACTGTCATTTGTGCCTGTGGACCTTAAAGTGACATTCCAACGCTTTCAGGAATGTTTCACTCTAAAAGCAACATGTTTCCTCTGTCCCATTGTTCCACAGGCTCAGTTATTCACTTCCAAAACACATTCTCAATCCATTCTCGCTCTAAGAAAGTCTTTGGTCTTGACCAAACATTAGAGTGGCACCAGTAAGGTTTTTCTTTGCTGAAACCGATTTCCAATTATCCTGGTGATCTAAACAGCAGATTCAGATTTAAAGTGGTTGTATTTGTTTTATAAAGACACATAAAAATAGAAAACAGCTCCAGGAACTTTGATTAAGTTAGTAGCTTTGGATTCAATTAAAAATGAAGGACCTGGAGCCAAGCATATGAGCCATTTATTTCATTTTTATTCCTTCCATTACAAATGTGTTCAAAACTTTCTCTATATTCTGCTAATGTTGAAAAAGCACAATTTGCAATTGCAGTGTTTCCATTATGTAAGAAAGACAATTTAAATCACACATGAATAAGCTTATTCAGCGATAATTGTCATTAAAAACACACCATGCCATCATTATCCAAACTCTTCCTGTCATCTTCTTCTTCGTGGTTTGAGTCAGTAGTAACATCCGGTTATTGATCATGTGACTCATGTGATGTGGAAAAAAGTTTTCCATTTCAATTTTATGAAATAATCTTATTTCGATATGGCCGATGCTCCCCTTCCCCACCCAAACCTCATCCTTGCACCAAAACGTTTGATCAAAAAGAGAGTGGGTTTTTTAAATTAATGTGTTTCTAGTAAGCAAATTTATTTTCAAAATGTCAAACTGCGCAATGAATGGAAACACTGCAAATGCTCATGCTGCTGGTAGTTTAGTATACTGTTATAGAATGGTGTAATATAATGTTTATATCCTGAAAATATGAGTTCTGAGATACTTTTAGTCTCTTGGCAGATTGCCACTAACCCAACTACTGATCAAGAACGATTGAGGAAATATCGGCCGGTTCCAAACTCTGGCCAATTGATCGGTGTATCGCTGCAAAATATTTTTTAATCTTTTGCGTTTCAGAATCAAGTCATGAATTGTTATATTTAAGCATGAAAAGACGAGTGCTTTGCTATCCACGACTCGGCTGATTAATCAAAATGGGACTTGTTCCCTCTCATTATTCCATTAACCACTCGACCAAGCTTCAGCCGCGCTCCTCTGAGGCTCACCAGACCTGTTTTACTGGTGTTGTGGGGACAAACATCTGGTCACACATAGCTGTGGTGAGAATTTAGCTTCCCTGTGGGTAGAAAGCAGTCTTCAGGAAGTGATCCTTCCAACTGTGCGTCGCATTTTTTTTAACCGAAGAAGCCGTTTGTCGTGAACGTTCCTGCCTTCTGGAAACATTTGCGTTCTCATCCCTGGAGAAAACCTGTTAAACTGCTGTGATCAGATGTGCTGCAAGAGTTCAGCTTTCAGCCAGAATCAGTAGTTAAACACAGATCCTGCAACAAACCAACTTCAGCGTTCCATGCAGGGGACTCAGAGGTTTAAATGTGATTGAAAACATTTTTATCTGCAACGTTTATGTCATAAAGAGAGAAGGGCATCTCCAGATCTATTTAGGCCACTGTAAGTGTTTAATGATCTGTTTGTCAGCTGTCCCTACAACTAATTGCAGAGTTTATGAGCGACACACATGTGGAAATAAGTCAAATGAATAACCACACAGGACTATGAGCAGATTAAATCCGTTTAGGTTCTGTGGATGATTGTTGTCCTGATCAGCGGTAGTTTTCAGCCTCTGTGGCCGCGTTGCCGTCCATCTTTTCTCAGAGATGATCAGAGTCAGATTCTGGTTCAGGATGATCGGCTCTCAACAGGAAGCTTCCTCTGTGGGAGTGAACGAAATACTTCAGACATCTGAAACTGTCAGCTATAACGAAGTATTAGAGCCACTGTAGTTCAAAGGAAATGAAAAACATGAACATGGATCAGTGCAGTTCCCCAAAACACCCCTCTAGATTAACAAGGAAGAAATTTAAATATTTCTAGATTCATTTCACATATTTACAAGAAACAAGTTGGATATTTTTGCATGTTGAAAAGTTGTAAATTTGCAAGAAAAAAAAAAAAAAAAAAAAACAAAAAAAAAAAAATATAATTATTATTATTTTAATTTTT
>CAEFZX010028533.1:0-28449 GCA_903066825.1 Alfaro cultratus
TAACACAGGCCTAGAGCGCCCTCTTGCGGTTTAGTGTGAAAATAACATGTGATATGATATAATAATGTGTAAATTTCTAAACAGAAGTCGCTCCGGAGTATAAGTCGCACCCCCGGCCAAACTACGAAAAAAAACTGCGACTTATAGTCTGGAAAATACGGTAGTTTAAAGTGTATGTCATGAAATGCTTAATGCATCTACAGCTAATGCTCTATCTCTGCGCTGCCTCCCTACCCCCCTGTAAGACAGCAGATCCTTTAACTCTTCCAGCCCTCTCCTCAGTTACATTCCTGCTGGCCAGATGGTGTCTGCTCTACACAGTGGACACCAGAGAGCCAGGAGGGAGAAACCCCACCAGCAGGATTCTCTGGAAGACACATTCCACCCCATCGATTCTCACCCCTCCTCGTATTGTTTGCTTTTCTACATCCAGCTTTGTCCTTGCTCTTATTTTGCAGACAGAATATTCTGGGAATAGAGTCCACATTGAAATGTTTTTGGGGTGAGGAAAAATCTCATTATGGTTTCTTTGGGATGACAGCTCTGTTGTTGCTCTGTAGTGAACTCTGCAGCAGCCAGAAATATGGTTCATGTATACATACTCACCCATAGTTATTGTCAGAAGTGTGTTAATGGTTGGCCACATTAACTTTAATTGGAAAATGGGTTGTTGTCGTTCACTTTCTGACCAATGAGAGTTTTTACTTCAGCTTGTCAAAATTGATTTGTCTGACTTTGAGTCTAAGTCCTTGCACAGCAACGTCAAACAAGCACAGAAAATGTCATTGGGAAACTAGAAGGGAAACAGAAAGTTTGCACGAAAATGAATAGAGCAGATAAAAAATAAACATGATTATTGCCTTGATAAAGTAACCTGGCCATTGTCCATTTGTGCTTTTTCTGTCAAGAGTAAGCAAAATACATGCAAATGAAGTCTGAAGGGGTGGAGATGCTTCTACACAAATATACAGAACTAAATAAGATGTTGGTCGAATGGGAAGAGCTCTAAATGTAGCTCTTCCACAACATATGTCTAACAAAAAGAAAAATCTATCTGGATGTTTCTTTCTGGCTTGCATGAAACATCTGAAAGGCTTCACCATGTCTGTTGTACAAACATGTTTGTGTGCATGCATATGATCGCCTGGCTAGATACAGCACTATAAACCCCACCCTTCCTTCTCATCTCTCAGGCTTCCCTGATTGCAGTCTTGTGTGTATGCCTAATGGTCTGCTTTCTGTGATGTTCTTGCTAGATGTCTGTCAGTTTGCATGGTATTGTGTATGTGTGTGCTTGCTTTCCTTTACGTCACATTTAATGGTTCCTGTGAAAGCAGCAAATGGAAAGCCGGAAGACTGGGACAAAGAGCCAGCCTGTAAATAGAGGGGAAAACACACACACATGCTGCTCTGGTGTGTTTAATACAGAGCCGTTACAGAAGGTTAGGCAGCGTTTTTTTGTCTCTGTGGTGACAGGGACGGCTCAGACCTGACCAGGTCAGTAGGTCTTTACAGTGTCACTTACTAAGGCAAAGCTGAAAACAAGCATGAGTGCCTCCGGGGGGTTATTATGTCAACTGCCTTTCGGGTGACTGAATACAGTCAGCAGGACTTCTGGTAAAAGGGATTTAGGGGAGCTTCTGTCTTCCTAAGGCAGAGAGGAGGAAGAGGGAGGGAGGGAAGGAGGGAAGGATTACTCTCAGGCCCTGTTTTTAACTCCATCCTTTGCCCTCTGCTCCTCCTTAAAACTCGCCTAGATGTCTTTGACGTCCTGGAAACACACTCTCAACTAAAGCCTGTTCTGTTCTACATTTTTATCTCCTTCCCTCATTCTCACTTCTTTGACCTTTGCAGTTCTCTTCATCCTCCTGATGGACACGCTTTACAATTTCCACTGTTTCCTCTTGTGCTTTCTGTATCCGCTTCTCCAGCTAGGCTTCTCTTCCTCCTTCTGCTGCTTTTCTTTCCTCTGCCACTTAATCCACGTCATTCTCGCTTTTCTCCTTGTCGTTACGGCTGAAAGGTCGAGTGGAGTCCGGTCTTGTGAAAGAAGATCTTGTGCTGTCGAAGACAAACACGCCCTCCTGTCAGGATCATACTTCCAACCTTTCTATTAATGGAAGCCCTTTTCTTTCTACAGAGTGTTGTAAGCCTTTGAAATTTCAATTAAAACTTTGTTCCACCAGTTGTTGGAGGCAGTGTGCCTAAACCGCTTTTAGTGCATAAAGATTAGTTTTTAATGAGAAACATGTTGGCCACTCTGTATGTGGCTGATTGCTACATAAGGGTAGCTTAAAAACTGATGACTTGTTCTCCCTCTCTCCTTTTCTTATGTCTTGTTTGTGTCATTTTAATTTATTGAAGCTAGAGCTTAATGTGTGCTTATAAGGTTAGAGTTAATGGTGGAACATTCAATTCAAAAATACTTTATTAATCCCAAAGGGAAATTAAATATTGTACTCGTATTAACCAAGGTTCTTCATAGAGGTCTTATAGATGCTAGTACAGTGGTTCTTAACCTTTTTTGAGGTAGGCTACCGAATCCATCAGTTTTATATGCGCATTCACCGAACCCTTCTTTAGTGAAGAAGGGTTTGGTGAGGCTCGAACCCTACCTAAAAAAATATAAAAATAAAATATATATTTTTTTCCAAATTCAAGACATAGGTATATCTTTTTTTGCTGGTGCACAAAATGAGCCATGCAGGAACGTCACCTTGCTCAAAGAACAAAACCATGAACTCACAGCAAATTACAGTATTACTTTATTCTGGCCCAAAAAAAATATTTCGGCCCCAATAAATAATTTCCAAAAATATATATTTTTTTACTATTTTACTAATTAAAAATAAATTTGGCTTTTTTTTGTTGTTGTTGAAGAATTTAAAATGTTTTAATAACTTAATTCTTTTTTTTATTTTAAATTTAATTAGTTTTTTGTCGTTTTGAATCCACAAAATACTTTTTTGGGGCTAGAATAAAGCATTGCACAAATTTCATACCTGTAAATCAGTGTGACTTCTGCTGTTGTTTCTGGGAGACCAGTTCAGATAGGTGTGGCTTCACCTTGGCAAATGCTGCTCTCACATGAGAGCAGCATGAAGATGACATCATCTTCACAGCAAAGTCTGTTCATTTTCTTCTTTTTTTTGCTCGACATATTTAGTATGGATTAAAATATTAAGAAAGAAACCACGCGACGTACAACTACGACAGCCGTTGAATACTTTGCGCACTAAATTTCCCTCAGCATTGATTGGCCAACCAATGTGACGTGATCCTCTGCAGCAAGTGATGGCCAAGCGGGGCGTCATCACGACTTTACACAAGTGTGTCTTTACCTCCGTGGCAGAGGCTCCGCCGAACCCTTGAGACCGACTCATCGAACACCTAGGGTTCGATCGAACCCAGGTTAAGAACCACTGTGCTAGTATCTATGGACGGATTTCCTGTGCTGGTCTGTATGCACAACAGACTTGTAGAAAATATGCAGACTCTTTCTTAAAACACTGGAGGACCTAAAATTCTCAACCACCTCCACTTCTTCTCCCATAATGGAAATAGTGTTTGACCTAACCCTGTTTCTCTTGAAATCAACAATCAATTTCTTGTTTTGTTCACATTTAAGTGAAGGTGATTGTTTCCAAAGGGGCTGCACAGTTGATAGAACTGTTGCCCTGCAGCAAGAAGGTCCTGGGTTCGATTCCCGGCCCGGGGTTTTTCTGCATGGAGTTTACATGTTCTCCCTTTGCATGCGTGGGTTCTCTTTGGGTACTCCCGCTTCCTCCCACAGTCCAAGGGTGTTAGAAAATGGATGGATGATTATTTCCACACTACAAAGTAATCCACCAATGCCTCTTGTCCATCTCTGATTCACCCAACAAATGCCGAGTCAGCGGAGTTTTTTGCAGATGACAGGGATTTGACTTGTGCTGGAAGTTGGAGGTGTACACAATGAAAAGAAATGGTGAGCTGCTGACCGTTCAGTCTCTCAAACTGCTGTCTGTCAGGTAGTTATTGATCTTATGGTGTGTTCGATAAAACAAATCATGCTGAATTGTGTTAAATACACTGCAGAAATCAAAGCATATCAAAGATGTTTTTAATTTTTGAGGAAATCAGAAAACATTCTCGTAAGTCAACCAAGTCTCCTTAATTTAACTCCTCAGTGTTTCTTTTGAACTTTTCATATTTCCAGAAACTAGCTGAAAAGGTCTTAGACCTAACACACACACATACCTGTATGTGCGTATTTTTTATTGTCCTGTACAGAAACCTGGTTTTCTCAGTGAAGCAAAGTTTCCACTCTCCACCTTCTTCCCTCTGGAGGAAAGTGGGTCAGCTGCTGGCCGCCTTTTACACAGTTTCCTCTTGTTTTGTCCAGGGCTGCAGAGCAGTGTCTTAATAGGTCTCTGATGTCTGTGGTAACTTTAGGTGGATTCTTGAACATTAACAGTGCCAGCATGTTGTAAACATACAGAGCAATAATAAACCTTCTCCAAAAACTATTTCAGGTGTTTGAGCGTTATGCAGTTTTGTGCATTTTGAACCAAGAATATGTCAAAATGTTTAGTTTCTGGGGTAAATCTCTCAAATGTCATTTCAAGGTTTTAAGTTACAAAAGGAAAAAAAAGTAATAGTAAAAAAAAACACTGGTAAAGGAAGACCCACTCAACGGAAGTACATTTTGGTGAATTTAAATGGCGTTATTATAAGATGACATTGTTGTCATTAAAAAATGACTCTAGTTAAAAACAAAAAGTTAGCCTCTTTGTTTCCAGTCTTTGTGCTACTCACTTTGTAAAATAAAAAGGATTTTCTTTAATTGTGTTACATTTGAGACATGCAGCCTTTTCGTTGTAAATTGACTGTTCCTGAGGAGGGCTGTGGCTGCATTCCTGTTTTGTCATTCTTGTATGAGCATGTGATTTCTGCAGGAAAAACAGTTTGTTAGGCAACAGGTCAGTGTTGTCATAAAGACCAGGCGGGTTTCTGCCTGGTCTTTATCTTAATCTGAAATATAAATGTTTTTGGTTGGTTTTCGTCCTTTTTAGGTAAGAAACACCGTCAACAGCTACTCATAAAGGGAAGCTCACATTTAAACTAATTAAATGCATAGTTTTATATTCCAACCTTTTTAAATGATATTAACTGAAGCCAATTAAAACCCAAAATGTTCTCCAAACATCATATTATGTAGGATCAAATAAATCATGTTTAATGTAGAAATGCAACACGATGGTCCACACTATGATGTGGAACACCACTGATTTGCTAGAGGATAAACCACAACAAGCTATTGCTAAAACGTTTACTATTTAGAATGCTGAATGCAAACTTATTAAAGGAAAGTTAAGTGAAAGGAAAACATTTTGTAAAAAAAAGAAAGGCTCACTTGTTACTTGATTACTGCATATCCCAGATACCTGTTGGAAATGTCCCACTCTGTTCAGCCACTTTGTAACCAAAGACAAAGCGAGAAGCTTCATATCTGGGCTAGGAAGAAAATGGAAGCAGTTTGGTGGTTCGAAGTCCTCTTTTCACAATATAGTAAACTCTGTGTTTCAATTGGAAATCAATGTCCCAGAGTCTGGAGGAAGGTTGGAAAAGCACAGAATGGTCCGGTGTAAAGGTTTCTCACTCAGACGGAGATGTTGATTTCAGTTTCGATTAGGATGTTCAAAAATCTTTTGTTTTATTCTTGGGGGGTTTTTTAGCTGTAAGCCACAATCATCAATATCAACAGAGCATTGTTTTTGAAGTATAACAATGTTTGTAATGAATGTATATAACATAGTTTCATTTTCTGAGCTGAATTCTTAAATTAAACATTTTTAATTATATTTTGATTCACTTAGATGCACCTACTAGTGATTCAAGTATTTATTTTCCTCCTGTAATATTCCTAAAATGGCAAATCACAATGTATCATACACGAGGAACTATGAAGTGCTAATCTTGTAGCAGCAGCTTTTTATGTTATCTGTCATTATTTGGTGTAGAATATTTTTTTAATTTTAGCTGCCAAGGTTTTGTTGATTAATCTGTCAAGTATTCTTTTCCACAAGTGAAAAGCAAAATGAGAAGCTTTGAACTCCTTAGTTTTGTTATTTAATATTTTGGTATTTAGTGCTTACGCCTCAATCCTCATGCTGCAGTACTTTCTTTTAAACTGCAGGATTGCGTGAATATTTTTTACACCAACTTCTTCCTCCTTTCGAGTTCTGCTCTTCTGCATTCAATAGTCAAGACAGTATTAGCAGCATCTGCGTAATTCATGCTGACTAATGTTGAATGATATAATTAAAGAATAACAATTTTGTCCACAAACAAATGTATGAAAATTCTACCACAATATAAGAATGCAAACCCTATATTGGATCTTCGTACCTTAGGGTTTATTTAGCAGATTGTATTTAAATGTCTTGATTAATCATGTTTGAGCTGCGTTGTAACTTCTGCTTTAATGATCAATTGCTACTGGTATTTGCTTTCATTATGCAATTGCTTGCTTGTAATTACCTAACTTTTTGTGAGTGGGAGAATGTTTAAAATTCCGATAGATTTATTAAAAGAGGAAATTCAAACCTTTATCTGCCTGTTAAAACATGCTTTCTCACTGCCTCTTTCTGTCTCTTCTCTTGATATTTTCTTTTTGTATTGCCATGTTCATGGGCAACTTCCTTTATTAAACAATCTCTTGTGGTGAAATGTTTTTGCTATGGTCAGGAGGTGACATATTTGGCCTTTGTTGAGATAGCTCTGTGACAAATCCCTGTGTAGCAACAGAATCACCCTGCTGACCGGGACCTGGAGGTTTATATGAAATAAATATGACCATATAAATTGGCAGGTAACCGATATTGGCAATGACAGAAACTTACTGGCCAAATTTGTTTGCTTATCTGCAAGTAACTTTGCTGTACTTCTGAATATATTACCTTAAATATGTAATTTCAGCACCAAAACACCATGCATTGTTTCATTGATGTTGATTTCCTAGCAAATCATATATTCTAGATGCATTCATATCGGCTGAAAGAAGTGAGATATGACTCACCATGTTTTTAGTCCCCTCTTTGTTTCTTAAAATAACTATGGCAGCTTCCAAACAAAGCACCCTAAATGTGCTGGATCTAAATGGCCAAACTTCAGCGGACTGTGTAGCACTCCTTTTATAGGTAGACGCCTAGGTGATTATGTAAGTGTCCTGAAACCATCATCCAAACTCAGGAGCTCTTGCCTTCATAAGGCAGTCCATTGGCTTTGTTTTGGAGTGAGCAACAGCTTGGTGCTGTGACTTTATCGTGTTGTTTTACAAAGGAGTTTGTTGGCATGTTTCCTGCTTTGCTTATCCAGCTTGTTGTGAGGTCTTTCTTTTTAAGAGTCTCTGTGAACATTAAAGGTTTCTGTCAGACTTGGGATTAATTATAAAACTAAAGAAAAACAACTGGAAAACAGAAAAGAAATGCATTCTTGCATACTTTGTTGTGAAGAAGTGCCAAGTCACACAAACTTACAGTATTTAGCTTTCAAATAGCTGTTGTTGTTTTTTTCTTTTGAAAGTTCTTAAACTTTTGCTTCCTTGTTTCGTTTTTTTCCAGTCCAGGTTTGTCAATATTACCATTTTTAGAGGAGGATTGGTTAATTTCTAGAGTTTATGTGACTTTTTGTCCTGTGAGGCCTTAGTTTTAAGTTGGGATATGATAATTTCATCCCTTCAATGTTTCTTACCTTTGCAGTTTTAGTGTCTTGCCTGAAATTTTCAGGTACAAACATTAGACTTTTGCTAACGGCTATTTTGTACATAAATTCACACTTGTTAGGCATCCAAAGATTGAAATGGTCTGCAGAAAGGAAATTTTAATACAATGAATAATCTCAATGTGAAGCAGTTTTATTGGGGGTATAATCTGTTTGGTTTTTTAAGTGTGGGCCCCTGGAGAACCACAGTTGATGGTCCATGATGTGAGAAATGTGAACAGAATTGTAAATTTTGGTAAATAAAAAAATCTAAGCCACCAAATAATATATAATTTGTGAATTTGATCTAATAATTCTAAATTATATAAAATCTTGCATATTGTTAAATTACATTTATTCAGTTTGGTATTTATAATGATTATCTTATAACTGCCTGGTTTAATTTACCACAATATGCATTAATATACACAGTGGGAATCATCTTGGCACTCCAGCAGAAGCCAACATTAAAGGTCTTCCTTATCTCCTCTCATGAGGGATCAACCAATCAGTGCCAAGAAAATGAACGATACTGCAGGATTGGTTGCTTTGCAAATGCCAGCCAATAGCATGTCAGGTAGCATTTCACCTAGGTATGTGAGCTTCCCAAGCTGCATTTTCTTCACAAATATTTTAAATGTGCTCTTTGAAATGAACTGATCTCTCAAACAAAAGCCTGCATTTTAAAAAGTCTCTTTATTCAAATGTCGAAAGGAGAAGAGAGGTTCTCAGGCTTTAGTCAGCTGCTTAAATGGCATTAACGATTCACTTCAGTATTTCATTACAGCATTTTTTTTTTTAATGGGGCCAAAATCATGGTTATGGGTCAGTATTTATAGACCAGAAAGAGTCATAAAGGATAAACTCCAGGTTTGTTCATGCTTGTCAGCAGTGCAGAATAGACTATTTGAGTCAGCTCGTTTATTCCCTCATTCTTTCCTTTTTACCTTCCTTCTTTCACTTTGAGTCTCCTCATTACTAACTGTCCAGGCTCAGTTCTCTGAATTATGTTTTCCCATATCCTATAAATGTGAGAAGTTATACATTGAGTTAGGTCAGGCCCTGTAATTTGAGGGAGACCTGGGGGCTTCATTAAATCTGAGTCTCTAGTGTGTAACTGTACCTCTCTCTTTCTCGCTCGCTTCCCCTTTACTGTTCTGAGACATCATAGGCATGCTTTAGCTGTGAGAAATGTCTGTGGAAAAGCCCCTGTGCTTGATGTGTGGAGTGGTCAGAAACGGCACATAATCATTATTGCTGTTGTCAGCTGGCATGTATTTATGTGTCTGTAGTTTTCAGGCATCTACATCCATCCAACTTGTGGGTTTCTGCCTTGAGATTACTCAATGGAACAGAGTGACTTCAGCTCAACCTTGTGATTTTTCTGGCTTTTTACTGTAAGCTATTAGTTTTCAGAAGGCAGTCGATTTATTTGATGTTTTTACTGCTAAAATGTTGAGAAAGGGAAATTTAACAAATCTAATAATTGCAACTGGTGGAAGCAAACTCAGCTCTCCTGTCATTCCTTCCATTAAAAGTTCCTTGCATCTATTACAACCACAAACGTTATTGCCCTTAACTGGTACTTTATGCGACAGACTCCACAAAGTAGCATGCTATTATGAAATGAAACAAAAAGAATGCATAATTTTAAAATTTTTCTACAAGGCAACTCTTATAAGCTCATCCTGCATTTCTTTTCTGCCGCTTTTACTCTAATTGCTCCTACATTAAATATGTTCCTGCAAGCTGCCATCACAATAGCCTAACAGCCCTCACATTAAATTATTTAGTTTATTATGAAGGGCTCAGAGATTTGGTACAGAACATTGTTGAAGAAACAGGTGCAGGGTAAGGTTTTGGAGAATTGTGAAGACGTGTTGGGATATAAATCAATTGCAGAGTTGTCAAGAAATGGCTCACCTCAACAGACAAACCAGATAATTAAAGAGCGGCTATTATGTATTTTCCAGGCACATAGTTCCATTTTATAGCATAATCAACTTACCTTCAGTTGTTATAAAAATGCTCTATATATCAACAGTAACTTAAATTTGACTTGACATCTGGCAGCTTAAAACTGGCCTCCGTCTCTTTTAAGAAGCTCCTACATTTCACCTTTAGCACGTTATCACAATTATTCTTCATGATGCTGTTTACAATAGTTTTTAGGAGCGTTGGGCATGGGGAAAATGTGTCATTATACAGAACAAAAAATCCGCCAGCAGTTCTAGTACTCTTTAAAAATTAATAATAAGAGATTATTTACTTGAAATAAGCTCCCATATCCTGCTTTAAAAATTAATTGTAAGTCAGTTTTGTCTTATTTCACATGTACTCAAATATTTGATCTAGAAACTGTACCAAGAATACTTGGTGAGATTTTGTGTTTTTGCTGTGTGCAAATCTGGGCTGAATCATTTTCCTTCTTCACAGTTTGTATATCACACAAAATCCCAATAAAATACAATAATTACATCTGTGACTGGAAAGGCATTGTTCTATATGTTTACCCAAAATAATTTGCACATTTGAGGCATAAAACATGAGTAGAAAACACTTTTATACTCGTGCTGGATTTCTCTGGCTTTGCTTTTGTTTTAAATGTTGAATCATTGCAAGGTAGGTGATTAGCACTGGTGCAAATCCCAAATCAAGCAAGCAATAAAATGAGCTTGTAAGGTTATTTTTATGTGTTTCTCAGTCCCCTTCCACCCCCTCTCCCTCTTTTCCACTCCCACTCTTCGTGAGTTAGTGGAATAAATGTTTAAATGAGAATCTTAATGCGATTTTCATAAATTGGGTGCTTGCACACAGCCTTTTTATGGCGCAAGAGTCAAGTTGCTAGAACTGTTTTGTCAATCATGAACTAATATGACTTTCCTTTTCTGTTTGCAGCATTGTCATGGTTTTGGAGTGACCGCTTGCCTTTCCAGGAGTGTCCACTGAAAGCTAAAAACCAGATCAGTTGAACCACTAGCCTAGAAACTCATCGCTCATATCTGAACTGCCTAATGGATGCAATAGACACCTTGCAGAGTTCGACCCCGGAGACAAAGGCTGAGCGCATCGCTCGCTACAAGGCAGAAAGGAGGAGGGAGTTGGCAGAGCGCTATGGCAACACGGAGGAATTCACCTCTAAATATGTCCGAAGGGACCGGAAAATTGGTGAGGCATCCGAAACAGCATCCTCGGGAACCAAGGAGAGAGAAAAACACGAGGATAATGGGTCAGAGCAAACATACTCCAGGAGGGGGATGAGAACTAAAGTGGCATACTCCGGTGATGAGGCCACCCGCGAGTTAGACGCAAACACTGACCTTAAAACAGAGTCAGAGGTTGTGTCCTCCGTTAAGGCTTCTTCTAGCTTCAGGTGAGTGCAGAACAAACACAAATCTGTTTTGCTGGATGTTTGAGCAGGGCAGTCAGCGAGACATAAAATTTACGAGAGCCGCAGTACGCAGCTCTGCAGTTGGCAGAGTCGTTTAGGAGGCAGAGCCGCTACAAAACACACTGCAGCACGTGCTTCATTTAAACGTCAGTGTCGAAAACTCAGCTCTTAGCTGGAGCCGACTTGCATGTGCATCTGCTTAAACTGTTATATAGTTAAGCATTATGGCTTCCTTCTGTGGCATCTCCGAGCAAAGTGAAGGCAGCCTTCCTATGAAGCAGTTTGCTGTTTTCACAACACTGAGGAGACAGCTTGACCCATTAAGGAAACACTTAGTGCTGTGTACTGTTTGAAGTAAACACAAAGAGAAGCTCTTCCAAAAATGGTGATGTGTGCAAGGCAGAGCTAGCACTTTTAATTAGCCATTTTCCCAGTACTGCTTGATTTGACTCACTTGATATACAGTATGGTGATGGAAGCTGGGGGGGTTAAAAACTAACCCACATTATCAGGATTAGTTGGAAGACTTAAAGTTTGCTCATTGCTCACCTGGAATGTTCCTCTGGGGTTTGCACATACACGGAGGAAGAGCATGTCCAGTCCTAGGACCTGGGATGTTTGAACTGTGATCAAGCACTGGATCGTGCTGCTTGCACATTTCTGAACTTGTCTGTAACTATAGAAACTGCCAGAGGGAGCAGCAAAGGGGAGGGATGATTTGAGTTTGTGTCAAACAAAGAGAAAATCCACAATTTATTTGTTTTTATCAGCTGACAACAAAAAATCCATCTGTTATTGGTTTAGTTAGGAATTGCGATTCTCTAGGTTATTTCAAATTTGTCCTAAAATAAAATTAGTGTAATTTTATTGTAGAAAAGAAAAAATTAGAACTTTTGTGATCTTTGTTTAATGTCTTCATTGACGACATGTTTGTTAAAGTGTTAGTATAAAGGAAACTGAATGGTTTTAGTGATAAAGAAAGCTGTCTCTCATGACGTCTATCTGAGCCAAACAGCCCTTCTTCACTCTGATTGTCAGACCTGAGTGCCATTCCAAAACCTATGTTTAGTCTGCAGTTAAATTTTTTCCCAACTTCTTATAGTGAAACTCCTTTATTGCTCCATTACCTCATTTAATTACAGCTTACCAAATCAGAAAAAAGTTTTATGATACCATTGGAGTAAAATATTAATTAGAAATGACACGTTATTTTTGCTGCTTTTCTTTTTTACCATGCAGATGGTAAAAAAACTCACTCAAAACTCACTGTGAACTTTAGTATCTCACTTGCTAGAAATATACACCTGATTTGGTCGGTTTGGAGTCCATCCAACTGGCTGACTACATTATTGATATTCAGATTGTGAATGCAAAATTATCTGAAAAATATTGCACTCAGCCCATTTCAGTTATGATATTGCAAACTGATGTTGCAGTGACGAATGCAATTCATTATATTGTGCAGCTCTGGCTTAATTATATTAAACAAAATCTGTAAACATTCTTAGTTCTCTGTTGTTGGAAATTGCAATCTTCCTACTGTTTTTTTTATTTATTTTTAATTTTTTTGAAAAGCATAAAAATTTGCCTTCTCATGCTTGATGTGCAACATCCTATATGGACTGTGCAAAACCCTTCCTGCTCTGTGTTTTCCTTTGTAATCTAACAGTGGATGTCTGACATAATTCACTGGAGCAAGAGGAAATTCACTTCAAGGAGCAGCTGTAGTGTAATTCTCTCTTGCCTTTCCTCTGTATCACGGTCTTCTCTTCCTGTCTTCTCCTCTTATTTGCTGAGCAAACCATTCTTTTTCCGCCGTTTATCTTGGCAGCGGACGACTGAGACATGTATCCCTCCTCCAGAGCTGATTGTCGACTAGACCAATGTCACCTTGCCCTGTGGTTGCAAAGGAGTGTTACATTAGAGCAACCAAATCATAATGTCATCTTTTTAAAATAATGGCCTGAGTAAATTTTCTTTTTTCTGCCAAAAGTGATTTATTTGTTTTTTTATTGTCTAAATCATCTTTTGGCTAAAAAGAGGTGGTGATTTATTTATTTTTGATTACTTTTGGCAAGATCTTTAATAGCAGATATGTTGTCAGACTGAATACAGTTACTTACCAATTACTTGCACTTTTACACTTATTTAAATGTACATCAAGTCTATTTACATACATTATATCCACAATTGCATAGCCTTGTGAAGGCTTGCCAATCCAAAACCCCTTTTCTCCACAAAACCTAAAATAATTATGTGGTTAAATAAAAAGAATTATAACTATTTCATTATAACTGTAGTCAATATTAACATTTGCAGCAACAGAAATATTTTAAATGAAAACTAAATTATGTCATAGATTTTTGTGTTAATTCTCTCTTTTAACCTTACAATGAGACTCTCCTTCTGGCCCAGATATTAAAGTTTTAAGCACTAATATGCAGATAATAATGGACAAAAAAAAATCACATTAAAAATTTGATTTAACCAGCATCACTTTCAAACATTGACTCCATACCAATAATCAAATAGCACAAGTTTATTGATCTAAAGTGACAGGCATCATGATGTTATGCAGTCATGTTTAGCTGTGACTGAATGCCTGATTGGTCCAATCCCGTTTAGATAAAATAAAGATTTTTAAACCGACGGGAATCTTTTGAATCTAAGATAATTTACCTCTACACCCTAGCTTAAGGCCTTGATATTGATCTGCACGTTGCTACTTTTTGCCCTTCATTAACCTTTGACCCCTTCCAGATGTCCACTATGATTCTCCTTTTGTGTCACCAGCGTCCCGTCCCCCCACTCATCCTCATTGCTCCCCCCTGCTTCCCTTTCCCCAGGCAGCTGATGTCCCCATCCATTTTTAACGGCCATTACTTAGAGATGAATTGCTCCCTTCAGATGCGACCCAGGGAACGCTGTTACATCACTGCTAGCATGCAGCTGAAACAGGCGCATGTGTTAATGTGTCGAATGCGTATCAAGTGAGACAAATGAACTGAATGGCTGCCGTTATTCAGTTCCAAGATTGTCTGAACCGTTACTGTAAGATCTTAGCAAGCTTTGCTTATAACAGCCATGCAGTCCCAGTACTCCATCACACTAGTGAGTAACCTCATCTATATCTGCCTTTCTCTCACTCTGTTAGGCTGCTGGAAACTGATGACCCGGAGGAGCCTAAGGGTAAGATGAACCCTCGACTTTCACTGCACTCAGATCCTCTATTGTTCCACATGCTGCTTTCTCATTCAACTGTTGCTTATTAGTCAGTCTGAAAGGAACACTGAACTCACTCACTGCTGATGTCAGATCACCTTATTGATGCTGGCATTGTAATAACCTTCCAGTTAGGAGGGGTGTAGCAAGCTATTATCCCTGATGATGAGTTTGTTTTTCCAATTAGAAAGAAGAGGGTATTGCTTGACATTTGACAGCCTTCTGTCTAAAATTTTTGCTTGTGTGTGTATGCAAATATACTTATTCTAGTTTGTTCTGTTGATTCTGATATGCAGTTATGTGATGCACTTGTTTAGTTCTGCATTCTTTACATTCTAATTTCTGCTGCTGTGCAGAGATGATTTAATTGGACCACTAGCAGCTTTCACTTCTGATCATCCGCCGCGTTGCTTTCAATTGCTTGAATTGTCTAATTTTATCCAATTTGTGACCTTATGATGTTGAACAATGTGGCTATCAGAGTGAAACCTGTGACCATGTGTTGTTGGAGTTCTTACAATCCACCCAAGGTCTGTGTAAAATGTGTATCCTGTCATCATGCTTTCTAAAGATGCCTTCATTAACAATAAGTCCTCATAGGTCCTCTGGTAGCCCGATGAGATGCCTGACAAGAAAATGTCAGGAATCTCATTTTAGCTTCACCAACTGAAGCTAAAAGTTGTGTGCAACTGACTATGCACATCAAGAGGTGAGGGAGGGTGGTGCGATAGTTTGTGTGTCCTGCAACCAGGAAGCCACTCTGTCATTTTATTTTGAAGAGTTTAAAGCATAAAACCAGAGTCAATTATTGCAGTTATTTCACTTTTATATTCTGTTTAAGAAATTAAATAAACATGTTAGGAACTATGTGCCACATCTGGTGTGTGAAGGCCTTGGGATTCCCCTGGAGGAGCTGGTACAAGTGACTGGGGAGTGAGATGTCTGGGCTTTTCTGCTTAGGCTTCTGCCCTTTCAACCCGGCCCAGGATTAAAGACGCATTTGGGTTTTTCCGACATTACACAGACATTTTGATGATCTTTTTTCTTAATTTGGGCTGAAACACTGACATATTTATGGTGTGCTTGGAATTGCAGAAACATTGCTGGTAAATTGTTTGACAGGAGAGAATTAAGGTTTTTACTATCAGTATATTTATTTAGCTAAAAAACTTGCTGACATTGTAGTTGGAAGTTTTTGCCTGACAATGTCTCATGTTTACTTGAAGAGTTTCCTTGATCATTCAGCCGATTTATTCTGAACTGCTTACCCAGACTCAACTTTGTTAAACTGCAATCACAAAACAATATAACTGCACACATTTTGTAAATACTGTTAGTTTTGACTTTTGTTAATGCAGGGAGGACTTCCCCTCTTCTCCTGGTCTTATAAAGCTGATTTAAATATTGCCCCATTCTCAGAGCTTACAAGCTTTAGATTTGTTTTTATTTTCAGCTCCAGGTCAAAGGTCGATCCAATAATCTCTCCACAGCTCTAAGAGGGCCATCTTGAAGGACAGATGCAAACACTTACTGAATCGTCTGTTAACCTTAGTGGGAGTTTTTCCATTGCTTTGGTTTTCTTTTCTCCCTCTCCCTCCTACTTTGGCCTTGAATCACTGATGATCTAAAAGGAAAACACTGGATACAAGTCAAAACTATGAGTGCAGTTTGAGTGGAGTCACCATTCTGCAATGCTTAATGTTTCCTCATTTGAAGTAAATCACGCTAAGCTCCGAACAGCAGGGGAGCTGGGAAGCATAAATCAGAACATGGAGGATTTCTCCTCTTTCATTTGAAACACTTAGTTTTTCAGAAACAAGCCATTATTTTGGTTAAAAAAGAAAATAAAAACTGATTTAAAGAGAGAGAATGGATGGAATTGTGGTGAATTAAGAAATTAATAGTGTGTTTGAAGATAGTTAAATGTAATGGATTCCTCATGTTCGTATTAGGAGATGATAATCTCAGTGCTGGTTTTCATCAAGTAGCTCATATGAGACCTGATTCTACCTTTCCCCTGAACAGATGCCTCAGCACAAAGGGAATGTGTTCCTTTGAATGAAAAAATATGATATAATTAATATTGTTATTATTATGAGCTGTTGAGCCATTATTGACTTGTAAAACTGAACATGAGGCCAAGTTTTCCATTTGCCATTTTCATCTTAAGTTGCTGAAGTTAACAATGTTGACAACTTCACTGTTTACATTTTTCAAGATGTTATCCCCATGTTGTCCCTTGTGAGGACAACTTCCACTTCGACCCATAAAAATGTTCAATCATTTCTCTGTGCAAGTCATTATGTAGAGAACGAAGCCAATTTATGACAAACCAGTTTGGAAAAGACTGCATGTTTAAGCTTGCATGTTTTTTTTGTTTTTTATATATGTATATTTCAGAGCAACATTTGCATGCAGGGGTGTTCGATTATTATTTTTCTTTTCAACTAACCACAACTAATCATAATCAAATCTTTTTCTCTGACTTACTGCATGCTACACCTTATTGTTTGAGAATCTTAATCCTCATTGTTGACCTCTTTGTAAACTTAAAGCTTTCTTGTGTCCTTTTCAGCTGAGAAGGCTTCAGATTCTGCAGGCAAGATGTCGTATTTTAAGGTAAGAATCCACTTGTTCATTCATCTTTATTCTGAACCCGCCCATCCCTAAAGGATACACACTTCACACAGGTTGCCATTCCATCACAGGGCAAAACAGAGAGGCACTACTAGCAATCATGCAAGTATGCAATCATATCTAGAGGCAATTTAAAATAACTAATTCGCCTAACAGACGGGTTTATGGACTGTGGGATGAAGACTGTGTACCCACAAGGAACCCACACCATGGCTTCTACTTGTTCAAGTCAAACTAGTTCTGTGGAAGTAGCTCATCTAGCTGGGCCTCATAGATATTAAAAAAGCTGGAAATGGCTAGCTTAGAAACCAACCCATATCTTCTCGCTCCTGACGTGTTGATTTGATCAAATCATCCACTTTGCCTGAATTCACGCCACATGATTTGTCATTATGTCATAAACAACATCTTACTTATAAAGTAAGACAGTTAAAATCAATTGCAATCCTCTGTCCTCATCAAAAGGTTTTGGTTTGGTTTGCATCCTTGTCTATTTGTACAGCCGACTATGTTTCATCTTATGACCATTTTTGCTTTGAAATCAACAATTATTGAAATCAAATACAACTGACATTAGGCTCCCAACTGTTTGTCTTTGACATGTTTTACAGGAGTTAATGCGTTCATAGGTTGTTTTGACATCTGTCATGGTGGTGTGGATTGCTTTCCAAAGAGCTTGGCATTACTTACAAATGATCAATCTGGTTTCAAGACGTGTACAAACTTTGTTCGCTTTCCATTGGCAATGTATGTTAATGAGTAGCCATTTTAAGCAAAGTGTTTTAGTTTGCCTCTGTCTCATTTCGTGTGCATAGCGCTGCAGTTGTTAGCATTGTTGTTTTTCAGTAAGAAGGTCCCAAGTTCAAATCTTGGTGTGAGGTCAATTAGGACCTTTGATATGTCTGCCTTGATTTTTCATCCCTTCTCTGCTTCCTTTCACCTTGATTATGGTTCTGATTTTCATCTCTGCATCTTTGATCAAACCAAAGTAAATCGAAACTTCCCCATAATGGGTGGCACACTGATGTATGATCAGCACAAAATGTCCTTTGGCAAATGGCTTTGTTTTGTTCTTGGAAAATTGGAATATGATACAATGGAAACCACAAAAGTATAAAATTGGAAACTAGTTATGGAAGCAATTACATGTTTATTGGCTTCTCTAAACTGCACACAGTTTGCTTTCTGTGGTCTCCTGCAGTGCACTGCCTCTCATCAGTTAGTTGCTAGAGATAAGCAGCGACCCCACAGGGAAATTGCAGGGATGGTCATTAGAAATTGACCTTTTTGTCCTATTAAGGTTTTCCGATTATAGTAATAAAAGCATGTTTCAATTTGTCGTGGAAGGTGTTAAAAAAAAATGGCGAATTACTGTTATTACAGTTCAGTCAGGTTATGGTCTTCTATTGTAGCGTAAAATTTTAATTTCAATGTATTCTAAGACATTTTTGTTTGCCTTTTGCATATAACAAACTATTTCAGACAATCTTGCACCTGAAAAAAAACAGCTCAAGTCTGTAAATCCATAGAAAGATTAGAAACAAGAGCATACGAGTTGTTCAGTCCTTTAAATCAATCACTTGCTTATTCAAAACCTCTAAATATGAACCTTTTTCAGCATTGAATAGTCAGTCGAATCAGTGTGACCTCCTCACCTTTACATTCATCACTATAATAAACTATAAAATATTCTGTTTGAATGACTTCCACTCGTCTTTTGGTTTTTCTTGTTATAAATTTGAACGGCTCACGTCTTTCTGAGTGATCCTTCTATTTTGCTAGTATTTAAGTATGAAAATCCCCAAAGCCATCAAACTGACAGGATAAATTCAAGCTCCAAAAACCTGAACACGCAGATTTGTGGGTGATGTCACACACTGTGCCTGTGTTTAGTTCTTTCCATTTCACTCGGTGCTTTACTCCCAGCCTTTTCCAGAGCAGCTGTTGCACACTTCAGCTCTTCTCTGGAAGCTTAGCTCGATTAATAACAAATTGAGCCATTTCTTAGCACACCGAACACTCTTGCACCTGGTTGCAAACCTGGCCAAATTCATGACTTCAGCATGCACAGTCTATGGAGAGATTAAGGCAATTGTGGGAAGATTTTTTTTCTTCATGCTAAAAGATGATCTATGGAACAAAATTTGAAAATGTCCCAAATCCTGGGGGAGATCTGTACATGTGAGCTTGAAAATAAACTATGGATGCATATCTGGTTTTCCCAGGCTGCTTAGGTTTCAGAAATGGTTTGGTTTCATGATGTTTGATGTAAATAGCTGTTCTAATTTGGCGATTACAGACCAGCAGCAGAGCCAATCTTGGCCAAGTAAACCCAGATGGTAGCAAGTTGCTCCAACAAACAAACTTTGTGGGAAAGCAGGTTCCCATCGTACTCACAATGCTCTATCCCATTCGTGATTTTCCCTGATATATGTTATTGCACAGTGGTCATTTGATGGTTAACTGTACTGAAAACTACCATTTGTCTGTCTTCACTATTCTCTGGTCGTTTATGCCTCTTCCACAGTTTCTGCTGAAAAGTCAGTCAGTGTTTAAGTCAGAGAAGATGGCATCAGAGTTGAGTTTCAGTTCGTCAACCTTTTAGCATAAATGCAAACAGAAAAAATACACTTCTGGAAAGAGAATTAACTCGCTTATAATTTGATTTTTTTTCTAACTTTTCTCAGTGAAAATCTGTCTTGGAGAAGATGGTAAATCCTGCTGTGTAGAAAACAACTTCCTCTCTCAACGATCAGTGGGCAGCACTTAGCTTGTAAGAGGCTTCTCTAATTTGGGGTATTTACACAATTTTAGGTATTTTCTTCACAGCTGGAGGCCCACTTATCCTCACCAGGTCACGCCAGGGGTTTGCTGAAGTGTTTACTCTCACAGCTGCAAGCTTCACTCTCAGCATGTGTGAAAAAGACTCGCTAGTAGACCTAAAAAGACAGAAATGGACAAATTCCTGTCTATTCATTGAGTAGGTTGAACTAGTTTTGAAATCATTTTAAAAATGGTTTTAAATAATTTCAAAGAAGGTTTATTTTATTATGTACAGAAACGGCACAAAATTTGATCATAATGACCCATTTAAAAAGACTGACACGGTTAAACACAACCTCAGGGTTTGTGACAACCAACAGCAACATGGGATTTGTTAAATTATTTTAATGAGAAAAAATGAAGAACTTTAGTTGAAACAATCTTGTATAAATGCAACAACCCTAGAAAGGCTTTAAAATGACAGAAAACATACTTGAAATGGCTGTATTACTACAGCTATTTGATTTAATACAGCCGAGCAAAAATGTTAACATTTGAGTTAAGAATTTGATAGCTTCCCGTTATGATCGATGGAAAACACGGTTTGAAATCCCTCCTTGTGATCCTGCTGGCCGTCTATGGAGCCTCATTTGCAACTTTATGGGCTTTGGGAATTGCAGTTCAGATGTTTATTTTAGCTTTTGAGATGCTATTGATCTACCATGTTGATAGTGTTACCACCCCTAACTTTGAGCTTTCTTTTTTCCACATTTTCCAAGAAAGTAAACTATAGCCCAGCAGAGAAAAAATCCCCAAAGCTCTCCTTTCATACTTTTAAATTGTTAATTAAAACTCATTGCATAAAATCCTTAAAAGGAGAACACAGAAAAATTTAAAAGCTACATTTTAACGTGAATCAAACCTTAAAAAACAAACTATTGTCAAACTATTGATATGATCATATAGCAAATTTCTAACCAGTATTTTAGAAATGTTACCACCAACCTATTTTGACAGCACCCTTCAGGGAATTATTTTTAGTGAAAGTGACCACCAACTGTTCTCCCCGAAGCTCTACTGCATTGCAAATGGCTATTTCATCCCTGGAAAAGAGGCATGAAACGACCAAATTTGAAGTATTAAATGGAGAAGGGTACAATGATGTGCAGCAGTTTGCATGTTTATGTAAGGATTTTCTCATGGTTTGAGAAAAGCCAACAAAATTCTAACTTTATGAGAGACTCATCAGCAGAAAACAACTTCATCCTCTTTACAAAAGGTTGACAATGTTAGCACACATGACATCTGGCCACAATAAAGTGTTTCGAGTAGAGGAAAAAAGGAGTGCAGAATTAGGCAGTTAGGCACAGAGGGAACATTTTATTGGTTGAGGGAACAATGGATTCCATAAAAAAGCTGAACGTTCCTGAAGGAAACGTATCACTGCTTGTTTTCAAGGGAAACAAGAGCAACTCTGGACATGCCTCAAACACACCTCAGAGCCCACAATAATTAGAAATTCTTTGTTTCCTGTATTTAGATCTTTTCAAAAATCCGCAGATGGGTTCTTCAAAGAGCCATTTACAAAGAATTAAAGCCATTTAAAAGCATTCTGACTGGGTTTCCCTCGTTCTATCTAGAGTTTTTATGCCCTGGAACCCAGTTCGCATGATCTTTATGTAAATTACGTCCAAGGATGTTGAATGTTGCCTGACTTTCTCCTGCCCAATACCCTGCTGAGATGGTAAAGAACAGAATGGTCCCCTCATGAAAATAAAATGTCATGTATCTTCAGAGTCTTGCACAGCGGCTTCACTCAATGCGTTTTGCAGAGGTGAGATGGATTGCAGCATCAGTCAGGATTACAACCAGCTGTTCAATAGCCATAAATTCAGATTTTTCAATGATGCTCCACAGGATTCCAACATGCAAACTTTGAAATATTCCAACATACAACTTTGAAATATACGTTTGACTCTCCATGGACAGGGTTAGGGTTTAAAATCTATGAAAATATGCAGAAAATATGAACAATGAGGGAGTTTAACTGAGATGACTGAAATACGATATTGAGAAAACTCAATCTTTCCAGCATGTTTTTTGCATGCTCCATCCCAAAAGGTCTGCTCTGTAGATTCAGAATAATATCAAATGTTCTTCCTACTTGACCTTTTTCTGGTGTAAATGTCCATCTGGGTATGATATTTACCTTGATACGTGCACTAGAAACAGAGGAGAGTTATAACAGTTGCAGTGGTTCCTGCTAAAGGTCCCTGAAGTGAAAATGTAACCCGTATTATGGTAAAACAAGTTGCTACATAGTTATATCTGGAGATGCACCCATCAGGTTTCTGGCCGATATCAGTTTTCAGTTTTTCTTAAGGTGCAGCCTGCATATTCTGTTTTTTTTGGGGGGGTTTTTTGTTGTTTTTTTCCTTTCAAGGACTGTGAAGTTTTGTAATAGGGGTAGTAGTTTTGAACCCAGCTGGGAGAAGAATTTAAAATATGTTTCAAGTTGATTCATTAAGTCATTCTCCTTAACTGGAGGATTCAGTTGAATTGAGTTTTTAAGTTTTCTGTCCTTTTTGTATTCATTTGTGTTTCTGCTGGTGAAAACCTTTCAGAGCTTGACGATGGAGCTGCAGCACCTGGTGATTACGTAGCATAACAACACTTAACGCTCAAGGAAGTTTGTCGTGTTTTAGTCCTTTGCTGAAACAGTTGGCAAAGCGCTTTGCTTACATCTTGCAGTTTACCTCTCTTATCCCCTTTAAAGCCAAAGTAATCCCAAATAGGCAGCTTTCTATTTTTGGGCAACAAATTACTTAACTTTAGGACTTCTGTGTTTTAAATCTGGAAACCAGTCCATTCATGTTAAGATTTTTCCTCCACCAGCTACCCGACTGCCCTCCATGAAACAGACAAAAGATGGATGGATGAAAATGTGTTACAAATGCATTCACTCAAAAATTTACACTTAGTATTAGAGCATTTAAGTATTTTTGTATACATTTATTCCTTAAGTTGAGCAGCATTCTGCTACATTCCAACTTTGCTGGAACACTGCAAGGGTTAACTGCCATTCTTAAAAGAAGGGGTGGAGTCTTATTTATTCACTCACTTCCTTTATCGGGATATTCGTTACGGCTGGAGTAAGACTTTGACAGCATTGCTCCCATATCTTGGCCTAATCTTTATTTCCCCAACCCTTCTGTATGTGTAGGAAGCAGAGGAAAAAGTGGATGGTAGCAGCACCCAGCGCTGTGATGACAGCACGAAGCATCAACTGATCAGCAGTGACAGAGAGGGAACTTCCACCAGGTGAGCGCTTCAGTGATTTCAGTGTGGGTGGGACTGTTTTTTTAGATTTGTATCCGACCTCTTTGCTTCCTAATGAAATTTGTGAGCTGGGGGACAGACATCACTAATAATAGACTGAAACAACTTGGAAAGCAGTGCCACCCACGCACAGCAAGCAGAGCATGCTGAATGGAGCACAGAGGTTATTACAGATCCTATTGAATGCCTGTCAAATGTCATAAACAGCTGAAGGGATAAACCAGGCAGGTAAACCTGTAGGACTAGCCCGCATGAGACTATAAAAATACAAACGCACAATGGTTTGCACCAAACCGGAGTAAATGTTGGGCTGATAGCCAGACTGTAGTTAGCAGTGCAGTTTGTAACCTTTGAGTTTTCTTTCATTTTTTCTTTATTGTCTGCATAAAGTCTGAATCGTCATTCATACTGTTCAGATTCCCGCCCAATCAGGAAGCATTTGAGTTCATGTTATTGTCTCCACTTAAGACTTTGTCGCTGGTCCTTTCAGCAAACTTTAGTTACACAAAATAAGAATTTTTACTGACTTAAAAAATCGCTTTAAATAAAAACACATTGACATTAGTCATTGCTTTAAAAATGTGAAGGTTGAGGTAAAAGAAAGTTGCCTTTTTTGGAGCTCTTGTGGGTTTTAATGGTCTTAGGTCCAGGATTTGAACTATCCTTATATATGGGGCAGTTGCTCTACCACTACCTCCCACACATGACTTACAGCTGAAACACAGTTGTAAAAGAAAAATAAAACCTTTTGTTTGACTTAAATTTTTTTATGTCAAAGCTTGCTTCAGGAAGATGCTGACAGTCTTATTGTCATTAACGATCTGTGTGATGGAGAGACAGAAATGCTGCATGGAGTGTTTGTATAAATGTGGCTCTTGGTGTAAAGCACATTGAGTGGTCAATAAAACTATAGGGGCTCTTTATAAATGGACTTCCATTACCATTAACAGATTTGACTCTTATGATTATGCTGAATCAGTTCCCCATCGGTTTAGAAATGGACTCGTTAGAAACAGGATGGTGCTCTCAAAAGCATCATCTCTAACTGCGTCTTGCTGTTTTCCCAGATTGAAATGACTGATGCAGATGTTGACATACATTTTGACTAAACTTTTTGTTTCACAGTCTTTAAATGAGGTTAAAAAAAATCCTGCAGAATGCACAAAATAAATATGCTCCAGAATGTTGTCGATCTCTGGTTTGTGACGCTCTGATCTGCCGATACTAGTTTCAGCTAGTTCTGATATGAGGAAACATTTTGCTGTGTCTTCTGCTCTTAAGGGTTGTAAATTATATGTATTAGGAGGTGTAACATTAAAATGGGATTTTACTGCTATATTAGAACAACTAAATAATTGTGCATTTAAATTATGATCTATATTAATGATTAGCTTAGTTATAGTGAAACTCAGCCTCTCCTTTATACACCTATATATCATAAAGCTTGAATTTTATGTGTTTATGTTTGCTTTTTAATGTGCCTTTTCTGTTCTACGTTTTTTGATAAGTGAGATCTACATTGTTACCCATTTTTCTGTTTTCTTCCCATCAGCTTTTTGCATTATTTTCTTATAATTTCAGCCTCTCCAATGCTGATAAAGAAAAGGCAATGGAAGAGTCAACACAGGAATCTTCCTGGAAGGAGCAGCAGGAAAATACTGCCACTACCGAGGAGAAGCAGGTCAGTTTTAATGTGAAATTTGATGTATTGTGCAGCTCAAAAGCTAAAACATTTGCTTAAGAATTGGATCGCATTTTCATAAATCTATGAACTCAGCTACAGTATTAAAGGGATCTCTCTGGGTTGTGTTTGGATGGATTGTGTTTTCCTGCACTGAAAAAGACCTAATGTAAGCCAGTTCCTAAACCCTTACTCACCTTGAAGTTTGGCTGGGCGTTTTTAAGGCCTGGTTCAGTTTAGATTTATTTTTTTTCTTTCTCTCCTTGGAAGTCAACTTTCAGTTTATAATTCATACTGTTAATGTAGAGTTACAACATAGATCCTCACTCCTTCTTTTCCATAAGCAGACATAATGTTAATACTTTGCCCAAATCTTAAACCAATTCCCACAGGTGATGATTTTAACTCCACACACACCCCGTACACATGCAGCCAGCCGCACTCTGCGCTCCAGTATTTATTAAAGAAGACCACCAGGTTAGCATTACATTGTCACACCCAGCCTGCTCTCACAATCTGCTTCTCCTCTTAAATCAGCCTGCCCTCCCAACCTTTGGCCCGTCCGTACAATGTGTGGGGACTGTTCCAGCTGCTGTCGGCTCTCCTAAGTGATAACATACTGAACTCACACTGCATTCGTTGCTTGGTGTTGCAGTCTTAAATTCCTGATCACAGCTTTAAAGTGTTAGATATTTTTAGATGCCTCAGCCTTGCAGCTTTATTTTATGTAACATCTGTTCCCTGTTAGATTGTAAAATGTTTTTGATTTTATTCAAAAGGCAAAAAAGTCTGAAATTGTATATTTTTTCCAGTTGTATTACAGATTTGTTAAGAAACATTAAGTCAAAAATTATAACAGTAAGTTTTTGAAAACATCTTCTGATATTTGTCATTTCTTTTTAATAAATTATCTTGTTTACATGTACTGAATGGAAGCAGGAAAGGACAAAATGGCAATAAATGGGTGAGAAATGGAGCAAAGGCAGGAGCTGGCTCAAAGCCGCAAAGCAAACTTTGGGGTTTTCAATGTTTTTTTGTGGAGTAAACAGAAAGACGAATTGTTGAAACTTGTCGTCTTACAGAGTTAATGTCCCCAGGCAAAACGAAATTTATGTTGTACTGACAGTTAAATCGTGTCTCTTCTTCCCCTGCTGCAGCCTTTCAGTTTCCTCTCAGACAGAGCTTCTCCACCCAGCAAGAGCAGAGATGTGTCGCCCCCTTCCAGTCCGCTCAGCCAGACTGCACCTTCGCTGCAGCGCCAAGACTCTGGGCCTCAAGGCATCAAGGGAATCCTAAAGAAGAGCCGCTCCACCAGCGTGGAGTCGGACCACAGCGAGGGCATGTCAACCGGGATGCCTTCCCGGCAAACAAGCGTCACTTTGAGCCACCCTGAGAGCGAGGAGGAAGAGGAAGACGAGGATAACGAAGTGGAAGAAGAGGAGGATGTTGAGGAAGAGGTCAGCAGGGAGAGCTATAAAGAGGACGATTCACCAACTGATGACATCCCAGATGGTGGCAGCTTCAGCGTGCACAGAGAGGAGAAGAACAGTGGCGGCAGCACCAGCAGCAGAGAGAGCTTTGAGGAGATGCGGAGTCCGTCGCCCGACGAGAGCCTGGAGACCACGTCGACCGTGTCTGAGGACGTTGACGAGCTGGAGAGCAGCTTGGATCAGAGTCAAGACTCTGCGCTGAAACACAGGTCAGGATATGCACAGACGCGCACATAGTGATGGAATCAAACAGTGAAATTCCAGCAAATAAAACACCTGATAGTCTGGTAGAATTGTTTCGATTCAGGACAAAAAATTAATTTTTTGTTACATTTTCAGCTGGTGTGGTTCGTTTTCTCACTGCATTGTGTCAAACGATTCAAACCCTTTGAAAACTCTGTTGCCCCCTCACCTCTAGTGGCGCTGCAACAAGAACCACTGAAGGAAACGACACAAAAACCTCAGAAGTAGACATGAGCACAATTTACTCCTTTGCAATGTGTAGACAACAATGGAGTAGTGTCAGATTTTAGCGGTTGTAGGATTTTTCTTTTGTCGTCAGTAAAAGACCACGGGCCACTTTTCACTGTAGCGCTAGACATGCTTTGGTTGTATTTACCCAGAATGCTCTGTGCTGTAGTTCGGTCTCTGGTACTCTTGCATTCGCATACGCATTCGAACCGCACCAAAGTTCACTTCAACCAAACCGAGACTTCGGATTTTAAATGGACCAGAGTTTGCAGATTGACTTCACATTCACAAATGAACCGAACTTTCCAGGCAGAGCCTTGCAGAGATCTTTGGAGGGGCAGGGGCTCAAAGTTAAAAAAGGGGCACATTGAACAAGATCTTTAAACACCGTACAACAAAATAGCAACAACTGATATTAATCAAGAATTTAATTGGATCCTACTATATCATTGCCATCATGCGGGGACAATTAAAAGCAAATGTAGGCTATATTTTCTCCAACAGGTATAAAGTCGCTGTTTCTGCTGCTGACAGTCTTGAAGGGCTGAGTTGATCTGAGACTTTACCTGTTAAACATACCGTAGGTGGGCGTGCCGTGGTGGCATAGGGGTTAGCGCGACCCACATTTGAAGGCCTTGAGTCCTCGACGCGGCCGTCGCGGGTTCGACTCCCGGACCCGTCGACATTTACCGCATGTCTTCCCCCCTCTCCTTACCCCATTCCTGTCAGCCTACTGTAAAAAATAAGGGACACTAGAGCCCGCAAAAAGCCCCCTGGTGGGGGAAAAAAAAAAAAAACATACCGTAGGTGAGAAGGTCGCTGATTATGAAGTTATGAAATAAGCAAAATTGCTGCTATTTTATTAAATAAGTTCTAATAATATCTGACGGTTTAACCTCTATAACAACTTGGCTGCAGACTGCTTTATAGCTCAAAGCAGCTCAAAGGGGTTAACTCTATATAATGTTTTGATGTTAGCACCTCAGAGATCTAGAATTGTAAGACTGGGATATCAAGGCAAAGAAATCTCAGTAGCTGCTGGAAGGGTCCTCATGACATTCAGGGGCCCCTAGAAATGGTTTAATGGTAACAGACCATAGACCTAAACCTGTAGCATTCATTTCTAGAGAATGACAATGTTATTATATTTTATTTAATGCATTCAGCTGAGAAAAAAAAGTACACTTAGGATTTAATTAGGAAGTTTGCTTTATAAAAGTTTAAAGAATCATCTTGATAGTTTTATTGTTGTGTTACCATGGCTACAATATGGTGTAATCTTTGTGTTTGAGTTGGGTTTGTTCACAAATACATCACAGCAAATAGCCGATAATCAGTGATTGATTTTAAACTCCAGCAATAAACCTGGTCTCCCTCTCACAGACTTCACCTTATCTATATTTAAACATGTTAGTGATGCTGAGGTTCTTAGTAGGAAGGGTTTCGGGGTGCGAGGGTGTTCTGTCTAACACTTGAGGTTCTGCAATAGCTTATATTGCAGCTGCTCACCTCCAGCCCAGCGGTTAAAGCCGCTACCAGCAGCGGCTTTAACCCGTCTGGTAGTAATGTAAAGGAGAAGCAGAGCAAACAACTTGGTACCAGGTGGTACCAGGGCTTTGAGGTGCATCGCAGTCGCAGTACCTTGTCTTATATCAGGATGTCTGATATAAAGACAGACATTCTTTGTATCTGTCGGTGGGACCGACTCAGAC